>JARHVA010000969.1:1427500-1590000 GCA_037957365.1 Torreya grandis
CATTGTCCATGTTATCAAAATTAGGGTCCCTATCCTACCCATAATATGTAATGATAAGAAAATTCTAGGCCTTAGATAAGTCCTCACATTCAACCTTAAGTAGAAGATATTTAATGTGTTGAAGGGTGATAACTTCTATATGTTGTCCTGCCTAGTACATTCTATGACTACCATGGTTTATTTGAATAAAATCATAGTATGGAATTTAGATTTAGGTATCTCAATCAATAAGCTCTTTCATAACCTATATATATTCCATTTCAAACATCATATGACATGGATTGTGATTATTTATATCCCCTAGTCTATCATACCAGATATGAATAACCCATTCTAGGGATTTATAAAAGAATGACGAAGTAAATTATGAGCATGGGATCATATTGGTTCTACCCTAAATGTATTGTCATCAGAATAGAAGGCATGCTAATATCCCATCTCAAATTTCTCATTTTCATCCTACATAAGTTGTTTAAGAAATAAATTAATTTATAGATTCTTCATGGAATTATAATAAGTTTTTTAGTATTCTCAATTATATAAGGACAAAACCATCATTATTTCAAGGTCATTACCTTTACCACACTTTTATAATATTTATTTAGGCCAATAGAACATAGGATTATACTTATTAAGCAGTGTGATAATAGATTGATATTTACAACAACATTAGATGACTTTATTGGAGAATATGCATGCCTCACACATACATGACCATTTAATTGTAAGGTATTTAGTAGGTATTTATATTGTCACATTATAATATATTAAATATAACATAGAGAAAATTTAAAGTGTAATAGTAAAGAGTAGTAATATGTTATAGGTAGATTAACCTTTGAAATAGAATACAATGATATATTATAATAAGATATGAGAATAAAAATATAATTATAACATATTGTGAAAGAATCAAGACATGAAAATTTTATATTTTGTGGTTTTTATATTAATATAAATAAAGATAATTTAGAGTAGGAGAAACTATGCAATGTGTATTGATTACTGTGAATGAGCATACGTACTTATTCTATATGAATGCATAAGATAATTGTTTCTAACAAATAATAACCTATATGTCACATTAGTTTTAATTAAAGTTAAATCAAAACAAAATTAACCATTTATATCCAAAAACTTCATATTTTATGTCAAAATTTGGTGGCACTACATAGACTTCAATTAACTAATGTCCAGGGGAAAGTATCCATTAGAGTTATGTAAGACAACATTAATTTAAATACAAGAGAAATGGGAAGAAATACATTTTTTTTCACTTTGAGACTAAAATAATAGGTTAATATTTATCTATGATAAAGTCATATTTCTTCCAATTGTAGGAAGAAGAATTTTGGGTCACATTCACACAAAGTCTATGGCCTTCGATACTATGGAAAACACAATATAAAAAAAACTATAGAGTATACATTAAAAAATATATAAATTGGATTAAAAAAATATAAATTCACTCTAACACATTGATACACCTTTAACTCAAGCTATTGATTACTCGTTCAATGCTACACTTGACTCATTTCTCAAAGTTTGGATATACAAGGTTGGACAATTTTTGATGTAAATAAATTCAAGTTTATTGAAGGTGTCAAAAAATATATCATGAATAAAGTACAACTCATCATATAAAATATATTTTTGGATCACTAATTGGTAATATATGGTAAAGAGTTCCTTTAAGGGACAAACACCTAAGGGATGGCAAGCGAAAATAAGGGGGTTCCTCAAAAGATGTGATCAATTCAAGTATCTAGTCTAAATAATTAGGGGACATCAAATAATATGTAGGGGTATATGAAAATAAGTATCAAGTTAAGAGTAATTTAATTATACAAAAATAAAATATTATTAAGAGGATAAATTAACATAATAAAAATAGGTGAATGAAGATATGAAGAAACAGATAGAAGATGAGAAATTTAAGTCAAAAATAGGAAAGATATGAAGAAAAAAGAAAGAAAAAAATAATGTAAAGAATAAATAAGATAATGGATGAAACTAATATGGCCTCTACTAGTGGAATGCATCCCATTAAAAATCTAGATACTATCCCTATACGACAAGTAGGCGAGTTAGTATTCACACTATTGGAATGTGTAAATGAGGCTAGCGAGAGAAGTAGAGTGGACTAAATATTATATAATACACCATAAAATTTCAAGAATGACATGAAATGAGGAATTTTGTATTTATCCACACTATTTGGGACACCAAAATTATTCAAAACCTTGGGTGTGAAATACTAACCAATAGAGAGTAGTTTGGCCTATATTAGATGAGTCCTAGAGAGTAGTAGAAGAAGAGATGAGGAGAATATTATTAAAATAAGAGATTTTATTTATATATTTTAACCAAGAAAAACAAATTCTACAATTGAAATAAGTTTTATAGGAAGTAATCAGGAGGAAATTTATACAAATAATATACAGGAGTGAATATATGTTGAAATAGATATTGACATTCATGAGAAAGGCAATTCATAAATAAGTATTAGTATTTATAGTATAGATATACAAAATATAGATAAGGATGAAGTTATACTAATAAAATAGAGATTACTTGATGAAGATATAATACAAGAAAATATAATAGTTATATAAGATAATGAAGAAGAAACTTGATTGAGACAACCCTCCCAAACCCCACTCACAAGAGGCTCTAAGAATAAATGAACCCTTTGGACCAATTTCCATCCCCTATGTCACTTCATAATAGATAAAAACATACATATCTTATAAAAAGATAAATATATATGAGATAAATACAAAATAAATGTATAAGTTTTAGTGAAAATATTGAGAATAGAAGATTTTTAAGAAATCAAATAAAAGTGTTACAAAGAAGATACTTACAAGATGATTTAAATAGAGATAAGGGATGTAACCAAAATTTGGTAAAATAATAAAAAGATAAATAACAACAAAAATTTAATAGTACTATAAGATCAATTACATTAATCAATTTGATTAATAACAATAACAATATTACTATTGATACTCATACACCAATTAAGAAAACCAAAATGACATAGAAGAAGAGTCATAACATTACTAATTAGAGGGTTATTATATTTGAATTCATCATAAAACTAAGGGATGATACCATTAAATGGTATATGAAAAATTATTCTAGCCATGAAACTACAAGGGACAATTGCAAAAATCCTTTAAAGGATATTTTCACTATCCTCACATTATGACTAAAAGTGTTAGTAGATGAGAGACTTAATACATAAGGAGGAGATAGTAAAATACTCTGATCAAAGGTTCAAATTGATATTATGGAAACTAGAGGAACCATTAAACAAATAATAATAATAATTGAATGATTTTTTTTGGATTGATCCCATGATTCTAAGATAATATGGATGGGAAAAAATTTAATACATTTGTGTAAATTTTGGAGATGAAATAATGGTTATAAGTTTTGTCATGGAAAGATGACATAGACACACCATTAAAATATAATGTAGAAAATAGACAATTAGAATCAAAGCAATTAGGGTTAAAATAATAAATACAAATAAAAGGTGATGAGGTTAGTTCACCATAAATTAATAATAACCCACCATGGGTAAGAATATGATGCATTAATTTTTGTGTATAAGGGCACTCTAGAAAATAATTCCCCCATAGTGAGATGGTAAAAATAGAGGCATCCATAATATTAGCATAAACACTTATGGTAATGTCTCATCCCATTCACCAAGTGATATATGGTAATAAGATGCACTACAATTTTTTTGAGTATATGATCAACATACGCAACACTTATGAATAATGATGGAAGTGGTTCCACCCATGAATAAATTTATGTATTTCACTAATTTTAGGTGTTTTAATCACTATAATCATATATATTTGACCAAATAAACCCTAGTGGATATACAAGATACTAATCAGAGAAGAGAAAAAATAGTTCAATAAATTCCACCCCCATAATTACCTATGGGTACCCAAAATATATTTCACTATTGTAATCAGTACCTAAAACCTCTTTTAATCAACAACTTATAGTCCCAAATCATCCAACTACATTATTACAACAAAAACCAAGTGGGGTATAATGGAGGTGGCTAGGGAAGATATATGCAAGGACACAATAAATAATAAGGAAACTACATAAGGGGGAGAGGATAAAATAAAAATTATAATCAAATCTATAACCAAGGATATAGCCATGATAGAAACCCACCAACATGTTACAGATGTGGGATTGTTGGACAAACTTCTAGAAACTTTGTTGAAAAACCACTGATAGAGTCTAGATTTTGTCATGAAAAAGGAATGCATGATGCACTCTCCTTCCCTAAGGAAACACAATTATATAACAATGGAAAAATGAAGACTGAATATCTATTATAATCTCACCCAATAAAAGAGGGACTATTTTAGATAATTTAGACTTATCTATAGTCCAACTAAAAAAATATATCAATAATATGCCTACATTATTTAAAATTTCATAATTGTAATTTTTATCCAATATAATAAATAAGTAATAGATCCAAAATATTACCATACTCTCCATGTGCAACTTGTGTAAAACCTAAAAACTATTCATTTTTAAAAATTATCTCCCATCCAATTTAGGGACATAAGTCTAGATTATCTGAAATAGTGCATAAAGGAGCAAAACATTTGAGAAATTTACAAAAGGGACATGTTAAAAAATGGTGGTGTAACTAAGTTCACCACAAGGTAGGAGACAATAATATTTTACATGAAGAGGGAGGAAAATCAAAATGCACATCTAATTTTGAAAATATCAAATAATGTCAGGACACAATGAAAGAACATAAAGAGAGACCATGGAATAAGGCTCTCAATATTATTAATGATGATTCAAAACTACAAGTGGAAGTAACCACTTGTGGTGGAATGAAAATAATGAAATTAAAAGAGTAAGATATTGATTTAGAAGATGAATTAGGAATAGATATCCATAGGTAAAACCTCAATATATATGAGTGTGACCACATAGTGAAAAAAAAAATAGTATAATAAAAATAAGATAAGGATTAGCTAAAAATGACCTAATTTTATGAGGATGACATTATAGATTTAAAATTAATGATGAAACTAGTTAAAAATCAAGATCTAGTGACTAAATAAACACCATTATGTAAATAATGGAATAAACAACAAAGATAACACATAGTATAAAGGATTGAGAAAAAATAAAAAAAATGTATTTATAATGAACATGAATTGGAAGAAAACTATCATTATACCTAATATAAAAATATATGGTTATGAGGTAAGAAATACATTAATGGATCTTGGTACACATATAAATTTATTACTACGTAGCACATGGGAACTAATTAGTAAACCACATCTACATGCTATAATGTATGATATTTCAATGGTTGGTGACATACCATGATCACCAATTATAACCTTAAGAGATGTTAAATATAACTTAATGGGGATATAAATAAAAGTATATTTTGAAGTGATTCATATGTATGATATAGGTTACCTAGACTTATTAAACTTATAATAGTTTGTTCATTGTAATGTTACATTTAAATTTGAGGAAGAGATTAAATTTGAAAGAAATGGTTTGGTTGTCCATATTACCTTATAAATAAGGTTGAGAGCTACATGGTCAAAATAATTTTTTTTAGATGAGGAAGAAAATGACTATGATGACCTCACTAATGTATACACACTAAATGAAATTATAAATCTAGAATATGAACATGAATCAAATGATGAGGTGGATTAGTACTAGAATATGAGGAGGTATAAAAGACCTCAAATGATGAAATTGAAACATGGATGTATGAGGAGTCAAAAATAAAGGTTAGAAAGTTATATTCCATAAGGAAAACACCATCTAGGAGAAACAAAACAACCACATTACATAATACAATACCATAGAGGAGAAGGGCTTACTACATAGAATTAATTTCCCAAGCCAAACTACCAAAATTCACTAGAATTAAGATTTTTGAATATTAATTATAGCATATGATAATAGTATTCCATAAAGAGGAAATAAGGATTTAGGCCATTGATTACACACTAATTATGATTGATACAAGGTGGTGAAACACCCATAAATCCACCATAAAATTTTGGAAAAACTTTGGCACAAGAACAAAAAATCCAAGTATATACATTAAGAAGTGTGAGAAGGTTTGGACTAAAAAAGGATAAATTAATAGATGTTTATGGGATTATTTATTTTACTAGACCCTAGATGTCTACACATAAACATGGTATATACATCAAAATATGTAGAAAGGAATAATTAATTGGGAGGACTTAAATATGGATTTATGTTGAACCTTCAACTTTTGGGATCTAAATACCATAATATATCAAGAATTGTAGAAGATAAAAGTAATACTATTAAGGTAATACTCCACTAAAAAACAATAATTTACTAATATATAATTTAAGAAATAATATTAGGACATGTGGATGACTGGGAACAAATTGGTACAATAAAAATATAGTTTCCAAATAATGTGGAAAGAAATATTAAAAAAACTTGAGAGTATGATACATTACATAAAAATCATAAAACAAAAAGAGGATGATGAGGAAAAACTAGAAAATATAAAATTATAAATTAAGGAGAGTGACAACTCATAGATACCACATAAGACAAAAGACAATATTTTTAGTAACTACTAAAAATTAGAGAGGAGAATATATCTACAGAGATTAATCCTAGAATGTCAAAAGTAGAAAATTAATGTGTAAAAGAAGAAGAAAATATAATATAGTTATTAAGTGATTATGAATAATTATTTCCATTAATTTTCATAGAGCTAAAATGAATATAATATGAAGTTGGGACTATGAAAATACAACCAAAATGGTGTATAAAACTTACATAGAAATGACCATAGAGACTCAATCCAAATATAAATAATAAGGTTAAAAATTAATTAAATAAGATGTTAGATGGTGGGATAATAACCCATGTAGTTGACATGTAATGGATAATTCCTATGGTTATTCAAAATAAGAAAACTAGATAAATATACAAATATGTTGACTATAGAGATTTTAGTAAGGCATGGTTGCATGATCCCTTCCCAACACCATTTACCAAGGAGATATTAGAATGTGATATGGGAAGAGGAATCCATTCCTTCTCTGATAAATTATTTGGATATCATTAGGTATGAATAACACATGAAGATTGATTTAATACTACATTTTCTATTAGGATCCTTTATGTATGTTTTTATGCCATTTGGATTGAAAAATTCATCGACTATGTTTAGTAGAATAATGGTGAATTCATTTAGATATTTTATAAAATAAATTTTAAAAGTGTATCTTAAAAATTGGATGTCTTGATTTAATACCATGTATAGGCATTGAAAATAATGTTCCAAATATGTTGATAACTTAACATTTCTCTCAGTCTAACAAAATGTAAATTCAACACACCATTTTTCCTTTATTGGGACATAAAATATATAAAATGGGATTGATGGTAGATCCACTCAAAATAATAATTATCATAAATATACCACCACCCAAAACACAAAATGAGGTCAGGAAAGTATTATCTTATATTATATATCAATGTTGGTTCATACAAAACTACATAGCCATAAATTCACCAATATAAGACTTACTAAGGAAGTGAAATAACCAACCTATGAATTGGTCAAAACAATGTAACAATTCCATTAAAATTTTGAAAAATAATATTTTAGATGCCCCAACACTTGTGTTCCCTTATTATAATACTTATTTACATGTTCATGTAGATGCATATGGCATAACAATAGGAGAAGTGTTGGCACAAACCCATGAAAACATAGATCATCCCATTTTATTTGTGATTAAGAAATTAACAAAGGTGAAAATAAATTATTCTACCACAAAATTAAAGGCATTGGATGTGGTGTATTTGGTGTATAAATTTATACAATATTTATTGGCAACCCCATTTATATTTTTTTATACATCATGAGCCACTCAAATATTTGATCAATAGACTAGTAATACAATGAAGAATTTACCACTGATTAATATTGTTTTAAGAATTTGACTTTAAGTTTGTAATAAAACTCTTAAAATTAAATAAAAAACTTTATCATTTGTCTAAAATTACTACAAGAGAAGACATAGGACCAATTGAGGATGAGTTCCCTAGAGCTCACCACTTTCTCTTGGAATCCATTTTAAATACATGGAAAGTATTACACAATTTATTTCTAGTGGAGAGTTTCTGGAAGAATGTAGTTCAATACAAATAAAAATATTAATTATCCAATATTTCCCCTTTATGCTAATTTATGGATAATTATATAATAAAATAAGAGATTAACTGTTATAAAAAATAACATTACTACATGAGTGTAATAACCTAATAAGAGAAGCCGATTTGAGTTGTAAGAGGGCATAACTATGGAAAGAGTACATGTAATAAAATAATGTTTTCAGACCTATGGTGTGCAATTCTCTTAAAATATTCACATCAATATGGTTAGAATTGTGACATACATCAAAGAGTGGAAAAATAAAATGTCACATGAGATTCCACTTTTCCCAGTGTTAGCACTAGCCCCATTTGAAAAAATGGGAAATTGATTTTATTGGTCCAGTTAAACCTATGATAAAAAAAATATAAATTTAATATTCATTATTACTAGAATATAATACTTAATAAGATGGGAATAATTAATGACTATAAAGGATTTTATATCCAATACTACCACAAATTTCATATATGAGAATATAATCATATAGTTTGGATTCACATTAAGTATAATGAGTGATTAGGTCAACCATTTCATCAATAATAAAATTTTATAATCGCTTAAGCACTTTTTATTTAGCATAATAGGATTACTCCTTACCACCCTCAATAAAATGTCACTATTGAGGTGTTTAACAAGGTATTACAAAAGGTATTGAATTTTTTTTGTAACACATATCTTGAATATTGGGATATTAAGATACCAATAGTATGATGGATTTACCAAATCAACTATAAATATTAAATAAGTATTGCCCCTTTCAATTATTATATGGCTTAAAAGTATTAGTGATAATGGAGTATATACTTACAAGTTTCAAAATAGTAGTGAAATTTATAATGAATGAGAAGGATTACCTTCAAGATTGATTGATATAATTATAAAAATTAGATGATAAAATATTCTTGGTAACATATAATTAAAATCAATAAAAAATGAGACAAAAAACATCACATGATAGACATATAAAATCCAAAGAGTTTCAAATTGAAGATAAGATTTTAGTTTATGATAGAAAATAAAAAAAATCCAATCAAGTTACAAATTGGATAGTTGGGTTCATATATAATTGAGGACATACTAAAATCAGGCATGATAAAATTAAGAACACCGACAAACACACTTAGAAAAGGATTTGTAAATAGAGCTAGGTTGAAGATCTATACTATAGATAACTATGGTAACATGAAATCAAACATAATACTATAACTTTAGAGGTATCATTATCCTTACATTTAGGTGAGTTAAGTTAGGTTACTATGGTACCCTATGCCATACATCTATGTACCTAGTCGTTGACGAAGTTACCCCCCACTAGGTTGGCATTATCCTTCTAGTTGGGTGAGTCAAGTGAGGATATTGTGGTATCCTATGCTAGATGTATAAGTACCTAGTTGTTGATCATGTCTAAAACCTAATGGAATATTATTAAAAATAAGTAATAGAATAAGGGGTGATGAGAAAAACATTAAAAAAGGATAAAAATAATTTTGAAAAAAATAGAAAAAGACAAACAAATTTGAAAAAGAGGAAAAACATAAAAATAATTTTTGAAAAAAATAGATATGTAGACAAAATTAATTTTGAAAAAAATGAGAAAAATAGAGAAAATTTAGAACAATAAAAAAATAATTAAATAGATATGAATAAAAATGAAATTTGACAAGAACAAAAGCAATTGTGGAAATCAATTTATAATAGTGGTAAAAGAGAAAAATTGGAAATGAAAAAAGAAATTGAGTTTGTTTCTATAGAATGATATATTATGAGGTTTAGTTTGAGAATAAAAATATAAACTAAATACAAATGGGTGGATGGAAATAATTACCAATATAGTTACAAAGATTTAAAAAAAGAATGACATCATAAGGATGAGATCATAATAAATGAAAATAAAGTGATAAGAAAAGTACTTAAGCACCAAAGTAGACTAGGTGAGTGACACAAATATAATTAATAAATGTGATTATATACTCAACTTGAACACCATGATTAATGAACATATTAGACACATTAAAAAGTAAGGGTTTCACCAATGAAAAATTACACAATCATTTGAGTACTGAAACTCTACAAAAAATTATCGCAAAGTATTATAACTCTACTTGAGAGCCCATTTATAGATAGACATAACTAGAAAATATGGAGGTACCCCAAATTATAACTACCAAGTAGATTAAACAACCCAAATTTAAAAATATTATGATGAAATTAAAAAAAATAGATCCATAGGGTGCCTTTTCTAGTGTGTCCACTCTGTAATATATAGAAAAGATATTTACAATTACATTTTATCAAATTTGGTGGAAATTAAACATAGGGTTTTGAAAATATAGATAAGTGTAATGATGTAACTAAATCTCAAAAATCAATAGCTACAATATCAAGAAGAGTATAACATTATACCAAGGATGAAATCAGATGTAAAAAGTCACTTTCCCTACTTTGGGTTATGAAAATTACCACAAAGGCACTTCTTATTCAATCTCATGAGGATATATTTTACTTAGATAAAAACTATCTTATTAAACTATATGTCATCCATATTGTGACATGTTATGGTTAGATTTATGCACAAAGGACATAACACTCATAAGTATGATGGGAAGAAAAGTGTTAGCACAAGATTAATATCCTAGATCACTGGTAAAAGTTTAAACCATTGATCCATTTCAAATAAAAAAAATAAATACTCTAAAGTATTCTTTACAATAAATTCAATTCCATGTAAGGTGTATTACATAAACATGTATGATTTTGTGACTACAAGCATTTTACAAATTATGTGGGATATGATTTTCACTAGCATGCAATATGATTTAGATACCAAACTTTATGAAATACTACTAATATAACCTCCATAATATAAATAAAGGTACACATGAATTTTTTTATGGATCATTTCTCTTATTCTTAGCCATGTATTTCACACATACTATTAATTTTCATGAAGGGTTAGTTTAATGGGACCCAAATATCACTGAGTCAAAGAATACTAGTATGTCTCATTTTTTGACATAAATAGGTTACATAAAATTTAATCTCCCATAAACATAAATTGAGTTGGGTAGATAATATTAATAAAACATAAGTATTTTAGCATATATATACAAATACACAACTCATTTACATTTTTTTCATTTTAAAAAAAAATATTAAATATTTTCTAAGATTTATTTTTGAATTAATTTTATAAATATTTTTGTCCACCCAATGGGACATAGTATTATTATTTGACCACCCTAAGGATCTCAGATAATAGTTTTACTAGATGGCATATCTATAGTATAGGAGGTAGGACACTTTTTTAGCATGGAATAAAATAATTAAGAATATGGTAGTTGGTAGATTCCACATATTTAAAGAGATAGTTCAAAAGTATTACACATAAGTTAATTTTATTGTATATGTTGATAATGTATATATACAATAATTTTTTTTATAATACACACCAGTTCCACCTATTCCCTATGAGGTTAGTGATGTGTAGATTGAAATAATGATAATTGGAGCTCAAAGTTTACCACAAGACCTTAAATTATAAAAATCTAGGGGTGAAGTAAGAGATAAATTTAAATCCATGGAGGAAGAACAAACCCCAAAAAATATAAACACTAATACCACATGAAGCTACATAAACATCTCATATAAACCCTAATATACATATATTTTTACATTTAAAAATAGGAAGTATAGGATTAGAACCTTTAATAGAAGAAAAAGAGGAGGAAATACACCATTTGTAGTCAAGTATTTCATTATTAATGCAATTTTAGGGTAATAATAAATGATATCTAAGGGTACCCCGTCATACTCTTTGAGTATAAATATATCAAAAATAAGGGAGGGGACCTCAATAGAATCAAAATAGAATCAAAAAGAAAAAAATTAGACCAAAGAACAAGAAGAGTCCCCCATAGCATCCTCAGTAGAAGGATAAACATTATTACAAATGAGTGTGAGGTATTATTTATTCACCACACCCAATATAAAATGGAAATAAAATAAAAAACTAGGTATAAAAATAAA
Organism: Torreya grandis; assembly: GCA_037957365.1. NCBI lineage: Eukaryota > Viridiplantae > Streptophyta > Pinopsida > Cupressales > Taxaceae > Torreya > Torreya grandis. The sequence continues at coordinate 1,439,784 of JARHVA010000969.1, forward strand.
CTCTAGTGACATATTTTGAAATAGAGTCCTCAGAAGAAGGGGATTGAGAGGAAATTTAGATAAGCAAAGAAAGGGATACTACCATGGAAGTACCTTATACGAATAAATTTTTATTAGTGTGTCATAAAAATATATGGATACCTACAATGGGGAAAATATATAAAAACTCATGTTAAGGGATGACATAAGATAGTTAGAGCAATTTTGCATTGTGCATAGTTAAGTCCATTTAACTTAGATGATACAATAGTAGGACTCCCTGCTTATCTATAGGAAGTGATCATATAAATAAAAGATAAGAGAAGATAATCTTAGATTATAATAATAATATATCAAAAGGAGTCCCTCAAAAAATTAGTATAGGAATCAACCATGTTTCCTTCCAACATAGCGATTGAGATAACTCTAGCTCACCAAGCTAAAAAAAAATAGAAATTAGAATTGGTGACATATGCCTTGGAAAATAAATAAATTACAAAGGGTGAAGTGTTTATAAGATATATTAATTCAATAAATAATATATTTATAAAAATAAATATATAAGGAGAATATAAAAATACAATAATTTTCAGAGTTAGAGACCTAATAGGCTAGACAACTTTTGGAAAAGGAGAAGTTGGAAAAGGAATAAGAAGAAAGAAAAAATATAAAAATATATGGAATAAAAAAGGATATTGGAGGAGGAAATAAAAATAAAAATATAATAATAATAATAATAAAATGAAATTGGGGATGAAAATAAAATAAAATTAGAGGAGGCAAAGAGAGCAATAGAAGAAAATAAAAAACCTAGAAGAGAAGGAGAAAAAGAAAAATGAGGAAAAGATAAAAATAGAGAAGGAGAAACATAAAAAAGGAAGATAAAACTAAAATATAGATGAATAATATATAAATAAACAATAAGATAAAACATATAAATTGGAGGATGAGAGGAAAAGATAATAGGATACGGAAAATAAAAATAAGGAAGATGAAGAGAAAGTTGAAAATAAAGCAAAGGGGAAGGGCAAGGAGGTCATTATACTTTCTATAAGTTCTAAGGAAACTAGATAAATTATTAATATTTCACTACATAACACCTTAGGAATATTTAGAATGACCCAAATTAGTATAACTACTCCTATGGACCCACTAAAGAGGATAAAATTAAAATTGACATGGCATAAGAAAATAACATACACTATCATAATTCCATCAAGTTTCATTCAACCTAATACAAGAGTACATATTATAGTATATATATAGAAACTAACTCGTATATAAAAATAAATGGTTAGATAAACTATCATTAAAAGTTCCAGAGTACACTAGATGATATTATGTATGAACCTTGAAGAAGACATTAAAAAATGTTTAACTGTATTAACCACCACTAGGCTATAGTATAACCTAGGTATAACTTTTACCATAAAGAAACAATTGGATAACAATGTGTAAAATTTAGTAATTCATGTAAGGGATAGAGTGGATAAAATTATAATCAAACTTGAGGCTATGGATTAATATATGGAAGAATTATTGGGGCCACTACTAGGATAAAATTAAATGAAAATAATTGAATATAAGTAGTAATTTAATAAACTATAAGAAATAATGGGTGATGTAACTACTTAATTTTATTAGTCACTTAGTCCCTATGGATTGAAGTTAAAAATAAGTATCTAGAGGAGATGGAAAGATAGCTAAGTCCTACTTCCACTAGCTTTGGAATCCAACATATTGCATCTAAAGTAAAATGAGCTAAAATGATATATTTACATGATAAATACAAGGACAAATGGACTCAATTAATATAAATATATGAGAATATTGAGGATTACATCATTTCCCTGAGTCTTCAAATGGAGAATATGTAATACCATATCAAATTACATGAAACATACTTTCACATAGTCAAGAAATATCCAGCTTTAAATGACATAGTGATGGTGGCCAAACAAAACATGGCCATATATATTAAAATTATGGAATATAAGGAAATAATTATCAATTTGGAAATTTTGTATGATGATATGATAATAAAATATGGGAAACATCTATCTTGAGGAGGGGTATCCATACCATGATCATAATGTTTTTAGAAGATAGTTTTTTATACTAAGATAGGAGGATTATTTTGGTACCTATCAACACTTTATAGTTATCCAAAGGATGAGAAAAAATTATAAAAATGGGGAATTTTTTTTAGTATTCTTAATAAGTTAAGGACCAAACCATAGTAACCATATTATTTACCTTTATCACATCAACAAAATACTTCACTAGGCTGATAGAATAGAGGATTCTACTAACTAGGCAATGTTGTAATAAATCAATATTTACGACCACACAGGATGACTTTATTAAAAAATATGTATTTCTCACACACACATGAACATTGAATTATAAGGTATCTAGTCAAAATTTATACCATGACATTATACTGGAGTAGATATAACATAAATAAGAGTTGAAGTGTAATAACAAAGAGTAGTAGGATGTTATAGTGAAGAGTAATATTTGTAATAGCTTATGAATATATAGTGTAAGAAGATACTATATATTTTTATTTTATGGTTATTATATTAATATAAATAAAGATAAGTTATAGTATGAATTACTGTGTATTATGTATTGATTACTATGAATGAGCACACCTTATTTTTAATGAACACATAAGATAATTGTTTCTAACAAATACTAACATTTGTGTTAGATTAGTCTTAACTGAAATAAAATTAAAATAAAATAAACTATTTATAGCCAAAATTTTTAGATTTTATATAAATAATAAACTATAGAGAGAAGAAATAAACACCATTTATGCCACTACCTTACAATTTTGGTCATTAAAATGTTATAAAATTGGGTGAATTAAGTCACGTTGTAAACCATAGGGGATCATTCAATTTCATTGACCATGATATTCATCATTGGGACCCAAAGGGAAGAGTTAAAGAAAATACACCCATTAAAGGGGAAGGTGTCATGAATATAAAAACATAGTTCACATCCACATGATTGGTTCTATGTAAATGCCATGGATAGTTAGAAGGTGAATGCAATAATGGCACAAGAAGGTATTATTTTATTTATAATATAGGCCCCATGGCCAAGATAGATATAAGAGATACCAGAGACCTTCTAGTCCAAAAAATAAAAACCACCTATAATAGATTCTTCTTTGAGAAATAAGGTACTTCAAGATCTTCCTCCACCACCAAAGACATTAGATACTACCAACATTCAAGAATTAACTCACATTTTTACTTCCTCTCCCCCTTCAGCATTTATTTTAATTTTTGAAAATCACAAATGATCATTTAGTGGAAATGGATGTAATATATGTTTAATCAATTCCTCCTTCATCTCCTTCCATGCTTATCTTGGAATACATTTAAGATGATACCCCTCTACCTCATCCTAGATTGAGACTATTGTAGAAAAAGTTGCTTTGAAGGATTCCCTTATATTATGCACTTTTTTCCAATTCAATCAATCTTTATCAATCAAAATATGGTATCCTCTAATCAAATCCAAATGAAACTTATTTGGTTTCACCTCAAGTGGGGACCAATTTAAAAATATCCATTACAAAATTTCCCTTTACTACCACTATGGACACCATTTCATCTAAGGCCACAATTCAAGATTCTAATTTGGACACTTCATCACCCCAACTTATATTACACAAGTACTAGACATACCCATTTTCAACACTACCACAACCACATCACCTAGCATTTCCACTAAAAAACTCATTGATTATAAAACCCCATTTCCACATTGGAGTTAATGTCATGCCCAATTTTTATCTCAAGAATAATAGACACAAAAAAAACTTAAATAAATAAACCATCAAAAGACATAGGTAGAAAACCAAATCCATTCCAATCATAAATAATATCAAGGTGAATATTTCTACTACCATAAGACTTAACCAACACACACCATAAATAATAAATCTATAGTCCTGATTCATTTAGCCAAAACTCATTATTATTTTACAATCTTGCATTAGAAAGGTGATTACACTTATGACATTGAGACAATCATCAAATTTTTTCGTAGATGATATTGATTCTATTGGATCCACATGTCCACCATGAATCTAATAAATCCTAAGGTACTATGGGAGGTAGATGCACCACATGTCTTGATTATAGGATCCCATACCCAAGCCTTCAAAACTTTTATTCATGCCCTTTGTCTTGACAAAGTCACAAAAAAAATTTGAAGGCAAAAAAATTTGATTTTATTTGAAGTCTTTGTAACTTTCGACTTTGATCCTTCACATAAAATTTAAAACATCATTTTTTCTAAAGATCCAAGCTTAAGATATTTTCAAAATTTTCTTTTGTGATTTTTTTTCAAATAATTTAGAAGACACATGCCTTCAGATCTTTTGTTAATGATTTTTGTTATGACAAATTCATAATAATTTATTTGAATTCCTAAAAATTAGGATGGTCTTCTGAAGTCTTCATAAATTTTTTCTTTGTGAATAAGGTCCAAAAAAGTCACAAAATTTTCTCTAAACACCCAAAAAATTATAATGATATTTTTTAAGTCTTCATGGATTTTATCTTTTTACAAAAGTTCTGACAATTCTTTTGTCAAAAAGCACAAAGGCCAACCTCTTTTAAAAATATGCTAAGTCTTTTACCTTTGACTTAGCCCCTTTATTTTTTTCAAACTATAAAATGTGAAGTTTCAATAAATTACATAGGTTGAAAGGTTGACCTCAAATTCACTAAGTCATAAAATCATTCGTCCAAGATAAGTTTTTGTTATCACATAGATTTTGCATCCATTATTGATGTTATAGCTCGCTGTGTGAAAATCTAATGATACAATGGGATCACCTCCAAGTTATAAGGCCTTGGTGAATTAAGCCTAGATTCCTTTCACTAAATTTTGGTACAACTAATAAACTACTAACCTATGTATAAATTTTGCTTCTTAGTGATCTTGCTTCTAAACTAGGGTTTAACTAGGGAAAATAATTTTGGGAATGTAATTGAAAAATTTAAAATGGTGATTGTACCAAATATTTTTTAGTGGATTTTAATACTTCCTTGAATTAACATAATAGAACAAAAATATATTGAAATTTGTAGTTGCAAAACTCATACAAATGTGAAATCAAAATCAATATTGGGTATTTTTCCTACAAGGGAAAAGATTCTTTATTTTTAATCAAACAATCTTCCAAAAGGGTAAAGAATACCACAAGTGAAATTTCATGACTGAAATAAGAATTAAAGCATCCAAAAATATTTAAATATCCTTACACACATAAATATTACATAGAAAAGAAAGGCAAACCTTCAATTTATTCTCATTCTCCAAGTTACAACATGTAGATAAGTTATTTAAAATGTAGAATAATATCTCTAACAAAAAAAGATAAATGGGATACACTGTATTGACTATATTTATACAAAAAATATCATAAAAGAGATGTAGTTAACAATTAAAATAACTCCTAATTGAATAACATACAAAAATATTTAAAATCCATGTAAAGAGGTGTGATATATAGCTGAAATGGCATCCTTGGTGAGGTGAACAAGTTGGAAAAGAACATGGAAGAGTTGGGCATTCCAATTAACTACTAAAGGCATGGGGGAGACATGCAAATATTCATGCAATGCCTTTGTCTTATTTAGTTCAACTACAATAATTCTTCATGTAATGGGGGTGCCAAATTAAAACTCAATCTTAGAACAAAAGATAGTTTTTAGATAACTTAAGTTACTTTTGGAAAACCCTAACTTGTAATTTTAAATTGGGACTTTTACAACTTTTAAGTCACACAATCTTGACAAAACTAGAATTATGTTTTACAATATGTGATTTTACAACTTAAGTAACTCAAACTTGTCAAAATGGAAATTGTAATTTACAAGTTTGATTTTTATAAATTTCAACCTATCAAAAAGGAATATAAAAATTACACATGGCTCTTTTTCAAAAAGTGTTCTCAAAATGATAGTTGTAATTTACAAGTTGTAACTTTACAATATTTTACAACAATGAGAATAAAATATACAAAAATGTTTTTTGATGGAAAGAATTAATCTAGAATAAAAACATATGATGATTATTTATCCTTATTAACCTATATTTTCTCAATATACATGTCAAAACTCTTGAAGATTTCTAAGATTGTGTCTTCATCAAGACCAAAAGAGTAGAGGTGGCTTATCATGCATTATGCTATTATATAAGAGAGTTACCTTATGAAGGATCTATAGTCTTGAGTCTCTTTTCCCATTTGATCCAATGTGTTATGATACTTGATGAAACAGTGGATAGAGCTCAAGATGAAAGTTTTATCTCTTATTGATTCTCCTTTGACCACTTATTTGAATTTATTTTGAACTACCTACCCTAGAAGGACCTAGTTTTGCTGATTTGTTGCCTGACATGATAATTTATTCAACAAATATTCAATGTCATATACCATATCAATGGCCTTATCATGTGAAGCCTTAGATTTATTGGTACTATCTATAAGTATCATTATTCTGAATTGAGCTACTTTGTCCAACTCCTCTTGTTCTGAATAAATTTTCAATAAATTTTATGCAAGGAGGATGTCAACATCAATAGAGTCCACAATTGTCAATTTTGGATAGAAAAGAAATAATATTTCCACCTCTTCTTGATACGTATTTATTTCTCTCTCAAGGTGACCCTTCTCTCCCTCAGAGTTGTCTAATGGTCCATTACCAATTCAATAACTATGTTTCCCTCTAAAATGAGCTCTTTTACCCATTCCTTAGTGGCCCTTCCCATGATTCCAATTTATGTCATTGCATCAAGTTTTTCTTGATCTATGACCTGAGTAATAGGTTATCCTAGTTGAATGGTGGGCTCAATGAATTTCTCAAATGCAGTCATTAACTATTCAACCTTATTCTTTAGCTCATCGTTAGTGACCTTCTCACTATCCATTTTCTTAAAGAGAGAGTTAATTCTAGATTGAATGTAATTTTTCAATCCCTCTATTATATGATGTTCAAGGTGAACCTTTCATACCTAGTAATCCCCCACCACTAGATCTTTCTATTTATCTAGTGGGGGGACTACAATCTCTAGATAATTCTCCCCTACTAAATCATACAAAATTATTGAAATATTCTGGTGAGTTTTCTTGGATTTCTTGTGTGCATCTATGAGACCAAAATCCAATGTGTTTGGGGACACCATATTCTTGTGCTTATTTCCCACTATCTATGATAACCAATTAGGTGTAGATCCTATTGTGGTGACACTGTCACTTGAAAATTCATAGCTAAAGATGCTGCACTGGTGCGTATGCTGAAAACTATCATATCTTATATTGATATTTCCACTAATTTTTTGGTAGATGTCTTTACCACCTCTTCCCCATCTTTAGGTTTGGTTTCCACATTTATATCATTGACTTGTTCCATCTCTACCTCTTTTATAAGGGTTAGGGTTACTATAGAGGTGGAAAAGGTGGGGAAAATGGAAATAAATGTGTCTATTGGGGGTGTGAGAGAAGGAAGTGATATCAATGGAAGAGTAGACAGAGGAACTTATAATTAAGGAACCTATGGAAGTGTGGAGTCCAAATACTTAAATGAGTCAATTAAATTGGTAGGAACACTTAGGTTTGGTAAAGTAGGAAAGTTGAAGGTGGATGAAGATGGGGTAGTAGTTATCCTAGGGATTGGGATGGTCAGCATGATTGTACTCAAAATGATTGAATCCATGGCTATATATTACTATGTAGTGTTGGTGATTAATATAATGGAAGGAATTTTATATGAAAAAAAGGAATTATGTAAGGTGAGAGTGAGATTTTCAAAGAGGGAAATGAAATGAAAACCTGAGTGTCTAATTGAGGGGAGACTCAAGTGTCCAATTGAGGGGATTGAACTATTGGTAATGTACTTATTGACATAGGTAAATTGGTAAGAATGGAGGGTAGAGTCACTTGAGGTGAAGGAAGGGTAGAGATATGAGGATGAGGTGTTGCATCTACATGAATGACATAAATAGGTGGGGGATTCATCATAGAGATGGGAGTTGAAACTATAACTGAGATGAGGGTTGAAACTATTATTGCTTTAATTGAAGCTATATCCTTAGATGAAATGATTATTGGTTGATATATTACTACTCTTTGGTTTCTTGATTTTCCCTTATTACCCTTTGATTTCTTATTTATCTTGTGGGAGATCACTAGCCTATCTGGTTGCTCTGGGAGTGTTCCACCATTAGAACCCTCTATTAATGGTGGTACTCCTTTTTCCTTGAGTTTTAGTAATTTGTCACTAATGATTGCTATCTCTTTGGTCACTTGGACCCCTTTACTTTTGAGCTAGATAAGTGTTCTATTTATTACATGGGTGGTTCTATCCATTAGAGAGAAATAATTAAGAATATACCTCCTTACTGCTAGAAGGGGTTAAGCATAAATATTATTGTCATAGTAGATCTTGTCTAATGAGGACTCATTATCCACCAAGTCTCAGGGACTAGTGCCATGTTAAAATCTTTGACCTGATCCAAGTTCATTCTTGAATACTCCTTTAATCTTACTTTCTCTTCATAATCCATGTCCTCCTAGTAGTCTTCATATTAAGGGACATTGGAATATGTTGAAATTCCTAGTGTACTAGTGATGTTTCCATTAACATCATAGAAGGGTCTTGCCTTTAAATCTCTCAGGGTCATTTGTGTCACTTCTACATCTACACACTTGGATTTGGCTAAGGAAGGTAATGTGTACCTACCTATACTAATGGGGAAATGAATTCCCACATTGTGTTTGACATATAACATCTTGTGAGTTTCAACTAGTTGCCTCACCAGCTCCATCAAAGCCCATTTGTCACTCACATACCTTGGAAGGGTATAAGGATAATCACTGAATCCACATACTCTAATGTATGAGTATGTGGGGAATTAGATGAAATAAGAACCTAAATTGGTAATATTTGAGGTTAAAACATCAAAAAATCTCTTCCTCTCTAGTTCCTTGTTGAACATAACTATGATGTAGTAGATGAATGGATAATTTAATTTTCTAAAGTGATACCTACTAGCCTCAAGAATGATGTCAAGGTAATAATTAAAATCTTAATTTTCTTGGTTAGCTACTATGTTGAGTCTTGAGAAATCCCTCCCTTTGGCAAATATATAAAATATATAAGAAGTCATATAAAATTTCCCTATGTTTTGGACCTCCATCAACTGCTTGTGGATGGAGTCACTAATAAGCTATGCCTAGTAGATGTATTGCTAGTTTTAGTGGATCATCCATATATATTGGTACATCCAGTCTTGAAAAATATAAACATTATGGCTACTAGTGATCCTATGTAGTAGTATGATTAGATTACCTACGTCAACCTTAAAATCAATCTTTGTCGATGTTTTAGGTAATCTAGTGGCTACATCCCTAGGAATCTTTAGCCATTATTTGTTCATTACTCTCTAACATCCTACATTCTCTTGATAGAATTATTTGAGGATTATATAGTTATATATAGGTAACTCTCAAACTTGGGTATCAATAAGATGGTGTCTATGAAGTTTGGGTCCAAATTTAGAATCCTTTCCCCTTTGTCATTCAGTACCTCTCCCTTATCAACATCATAATGCTTTGTTGGTGAGATTACCAACTATTAGAGGTACAATCACTATGGGGGGTGAATCAGTGAGCCCATATATTTTAATTTCAATTTTAGTCCTTTCAAACTAATAAATAGTCCGTATATGCCAACTTAATTAACAACTTTAACAAGAGAGCTCATTCATTCAATACATACACAAGATCAAACACATAACATGTATTTCCTATGAGAAACCCTCATGGGGAGTAAAACTCACTCTCAAACCTAAAACACATGTAATAATATCCTATAATAAATTACAAACAAGATACTATTCAACTCTTTTAGACCAAAAAACCTTGGTCATATCCTCTTGACCAAAGGATTTTAGTGAGACACTTGTTTCACAAGGAATAACTACCCTTAAGGAAGATCAAGTCCTTTAGACCCTCCATTGAAAATTTCCACCTTAGTACTAATTTATTAAACACATAATGATGGATCTATGTTTATCTAAGCCCTACATAAACTCTCTCTCTATCTCATACATGCCTCTCACATAGGCATGACTTCATCTCTCTCCTTCTTCACTCAAACTATCCTCATATGCACAATCATACCTCTTTGCATATCTTATAACTATAAGATCACTATTTAGATATTTGAAATATGAATTATAGGTCATACACATAGTCCTCAATCTTCTCTACTCATTAACTCATTAACTGGGCACTCTACCTCTCTTTCACTCCATAACTCTCACACATACCTTGCACTCATCTCATACACAAGTCTTATCACTTGTCTTGAAACCAACACATTTGGTTTCAAAATTTATAGATAAATAATGAATTAACAAGATCATAATATTTCCTTATCAGCCAAAATACATGCCTTCACCCTTAAGGCATCTCACATGGGTCACACTTAAGTACAATCCACTTTCAAATAGGCCTAAGTCACTTTTAGGTCCTATGGAGACCCATTCAACTCTTTGACATTTCTCCAAGAAAAATAATAAATATAATAACACATTAAAAATTCATGGAACCATTCCACATGATATATAAGTCCTCCTTAAGTGTCATTAAACATCACAAAACCCTTTCTGCTTAAGCATAATTCACTCAAATAACATTATGTACACATAGTCATCATGAGTAAACATAAAATCACCTTATAATATTTTTTTCATATTACATATAATTGTTCAATCCTTAATAATTCACATATATCATCCTCATGGAGTCTAAAACATTCCTAAATAGCTAATTCATCATGAGATATCAAAACAACATCAGAATGAGCTCAAATACCCTTCTTGAGTTACTTGTAGAACATCCACAAACACATAACCTAATTTTAACCTCAATATATTTGAATATGAACATAATTATAACTTAAAATTCATATTTAAATATGTTCCTTGGATTCCTTTACAAATTTGCTTTTTACACCATGAGCAAAATTTGTATAGATTGAAAAAAAAATGGCCAAAATACAGAGCACTAGTTTTTCATTTGTTAAATTCAAATATTCAAATGCAAATGGTCATAGTTAAACCTAAAACATCATGATATCATCGTGAGTCCTTTATACTCAAATTAAACATGCACCATCTATCTTATTGTATGAATCTTGACCTTTAACACATAGTGTGCCAATACCAAATGTTAAACCTTGAACATGTTGACCTCATCTTGTGTACTTTGGAAACTTTGACTCAATGTGATTTATCGATATTTTGTACTTGTCTTGGTCTTTAAAAATGGAAAAAAACTATCAATTTAACCTCTTGAATTTAAAGTTCACTATTTATATCTATTTTTATGGTCACCTACTCATCGTTGATCCTTGGAATAAGATCAATCCTTTTCTTTGCATAGTGTTAAAAATTGAACACTTGGCACCATCTTAATGATTCCTAACATATTCAATAAATTTGATCCATCATTGATGTTAAAAATTTACCTTGTGAAAAATTGACTATGGGAACCATTGAAATATATCTAAGAAACTAACTTTTAACCTTAATAACTTTTACCTCACTCACATGTTCTTAAATTTGGAGAATATGATATCACATAGGAGAATCTAAAATTGTGTCAAATTGGTCCTAAAACCTTCACATGTTCAAGATATAATGCCATTAATCTACTCACTCAGATTATTCTACCATAGAGCCAACAATGTCAAGAATTGCTTGGAAGGTCAACTTTTCACATGCATATCTTTTGACACACTTCGGTGCATGATGTAAAACTTAGCACAAAATAACTAGGATAAAAACTTAAAAAAACCCATATGATCATATTTTTTTAAAACTTCCACATGTGTGAGATATTCCATCAACAAACTACTTACTCAGCTCTTCCTTGCCTCATGAAAATTTGGCTATGGGAAAACAATGTCAAACTACCTGGGAGCCCAACTTTGCACTTGTATATCTTTGATCATGTTTAGGTTCATGACTTGAGATTTAATAAATAACAACTAGTGACTAATTTTATCACAAATATATGACTAAATTCCCTTGACTCATCCATACATGGCAATGGTGTTGTCATCAAACTACCTACTTAGATTTTTTGCCTTTGGACCCAAAGTGTTTAGATGAAAAAATATGAATTACTAGATGAATTCCACTTATGAACACAAGCCATAAAATATTATAAAACATCTTAGGGACATTTTTCACGTGATAAATACTCCATACACATCCCTAAACATATCTAATCATGCAAAAACTAAAGATCAACCAAGCATACTTCAAACATACTAGGACAAGAACATTACACACTTTGTCATTATCACTTAGGATATCAAGGTACTTCATATACTCACCAAGACACCTTCATGACATCATCATGACATAATTTAAAAATCTCCAATAATTTCTCCCTTTGTCATTGATGTCAACAACCATCGTATAACAATTTACAACTCACCTTTCTTCTCTCTTCAAGCATTCTCATAATAAGAAATTTCTCCCCCTTGGACATAGTGACAAAGTGGGCACAATATGATCCTAAGGACCTAAAAATACCACCAATAGGAGAGGACCATCTTATAAATATGATACAAACTCCCCCTTACCTTGAGCCTACCTATTCTTGTCTTGACAACAACCTCTTGCTTCATGCCAACACTCTCTTCAACCAAGTACTATAATAAATGAAGAGAGAACACAAAAAAGTATTGATATCTAATGTAACTCACCAAGAAACATCTGATAAGGACTCCCACTATGATTTTTTATCCATTTCACCATTTGAGAATCTTCAGATCGCCATACATCATGAGGAACCACCATACAGGCTTACTACCCTTCTCTCTCAAACCACCTCAAGGACCACCAATAGAACTTCATGCCACACACCAAATAGGAAACATGATCTAAAATGACTTGATAACTCACCTTGAAATACTCATGCCTTGCTCTTTTGGGAACACTGAGAAAAAACATCAAATCTTCATACTAGGCTTGTCTAGAGTCTTTGTAGCCCTACCTAGAACTTGCAGAGCCCACAAATTTTATTAGATACAGACGTAGAACCTAATAATTCATATTTGGATCACTATCATATTCCACCTCAAGTACAACAATTTTCAATAACTAGTTCATCCTCTACAATGTACTTCCTTCACAAAACTACTAGCCAATTAAGTCTCTATCTTGATAAAAATAAGAATAATTTAAAAACCAAAATGTTCAAATCTCTATTAATCTTGATTTGACAACCCATTTGGCCCATTCAATATAGTAATAAGTATCGGACCTCAAATCACAAGGTAAACCATTTTTCTAATAGAGCCCAAAACCCTAGAATCTCAAAATACATAGAGTTAAAAAAATTCTTTCTAGTCAACATCCATCTCTAAAACTTTTTTCACACTTGAAAGCACCCATCACACACTTCTGGACCAACATTTGATCTTTCACACCTTTGGGAACCCATACATCCTATAACCCATTTTTAGGCCTACTTGTCCTTAAGCACAAACTAAGAAACCTAAGAGCAAACAAAAATCTCTAATTTGACTTAAAAATACCTTTAGAACACAAAAACACTTGGATCATATCAAAAATAGGTGAACAAACCTTTTTGAGAACTAAACTCTTCTTGGCATTCCATCAATCTCATTAAGTCATCTGGAAGTACCCATTCTAACCCTGTACTATAGCTCCTTCACAAACCTTTAGAGAAAACACATGAAATTTTTATTCCCCATTAATTAATGACATTATAAGATCAATATAAGTCTCCATGTATATTGGAATTAATATATTTTGTATGCAAAATTTCTTCTCCATAAGAAAGATGTCTCCTAAGAAACATAGGTAGAGACACCCTATTTGACAATGTCCTAGAACAATGTGAAACTAGGAGTTACCCACAAATCCTCATACTCCTTATCCTCCTTGGTCATTTTATTCTTATATTTATTATTCTTATTCTTAGGCTTAAGATAAATAACATTCTCATACACTAAAACATTATCATTCTTTTCTATGATTGAATTGACAATACATGGAGATAATATATATTCATGACATACCTTTTCATCTATAGAATCTTATTTGTAGCTTGGAAATTCATCACTAAGTAATGAAAATTTATGTTCTATGTGTGAATCTTTCTCAACAATATTAATATGTTCACTTGGATCCATACTCACTTCAAAACTAGCCTCAACCAACATCTTGGTCTTCTCCTTGAGCTTAGTCTCTTCATTCTCAACATGAGTAGACAATGAGATCCCTTGGCACTCTTCAACTTATATATCATTATCCACCATATAAAATAGATAAATTAGACCTATAAACTCATCATGGCTCATACTTACCACCTTTGGTTTCCATGAGTTAACTATCCTTCTTCCTTACACTCTAGGAGCCTAATTGAATCTAGTCTAACATAATGGCCTTTACTTGCACAATCTAGCAATGTGACCTATTTATTCATATTTTTAGTAAACCATACAACTTGATTTAAAATCATCTTGTCTTAATTTGTTCATACAAAACTATTAATGTGTCCAATGCCATGATAATTGAAACAAACTAACTTTTTTGAAGAAGACTTATCTTACCTTTCCTTATTTGGACAATGCTTAGAAACGTGTCCATTAAGAAAGTTGAAGCACTTAACCTTGCTCACACCTTTTTACTGATGACCCCTATCATAGTCCCATTAATACTCATTCTTAATAGGTCTTCTACATTCTCTAGCTCTATGCCCAAATTGATTACAAGTATAGCAGTAACCATTAAAAATTTTATACCTCATGGCATTTGGTAGTCTAATCTGACCTATCTTCATTTTATCAGCACCTTCATTACTTATTTTAAGATTTGTTTTCAAATTCAAATTATTCTTGTTCACATTAATCTTCATCTTGTCTTGAGCTGCATTCTCTAGTTCTTCTTTGTATCCAAGACTAGTTCTATCACTTGCATGCTTCTAATCATTTATAATATTATATAGATCACTTGAGCTCTTTTCAAATCTCACAAATGATTTCACCTTATTATATGTTTTCTCTAACTCAGATCTCAATGACTCATTTTCAATTACATACCTTGAACATTCATCTTCTTTAGATTTTATGATTGTATACATGACTTCTAATTAACAACTAAGATGCTTGATTATATATTCATGTTCCTTGGTGTCTTCATTTATTCTTGCCTCATACACACTGAGTTGTTCCTCATAGCCTTTGAGTTTAGATATCATCTTCTTATTGATCTTATTCTCAATATTCATTTCCTCAAGAGCATTCATTAATTTAGTCTCATAGTCCACCTCATCTTCATCTTCATCTGAATCACTCTAACTAGACTCTTTTTGATGTGAGCAACTACCTTCCTTAGCCATGAGTATATATTCATCTTTAGTAGGACCATCATCTTCATGATCATATTTTGAGTCACTGACTTCATTTTCATCTGATCAAATGCAATCCTCTTTGGTATATAGACTCTTATTTGTTAAATATGGAGCCCATCTCACCCCTAAGGTAAAAATAAAATTATCAGACCATTTTTAACATGAAATATTTAATTTCACTAATGGTGGGAAACATTTTGAGTATGTCAACCACTTCCCACATTATGGCATGTTTTGTGGAGAATTGGGTGTGATCTAAGGTGTTGAGAGAATTGGGGGATTATGTGGTTGAAACCTCCCTTATTTTTTGCCTTATTTTGTGGGGATATGGTTATCTCTATGGTTATGGTGCATTTTTCAAGGGATTTTGAAAATTATAAATATGGGTGAGGGGTAACTTGATTTCATTTTGCATTTCATTTTGAGCTCTATAATTCTCTCTTCAGTTGGTGTGATCAGGTTTGAGGTGTAGCTTAACATCCCAAGAATTTTGGTGTGAATTCAAGTTGGAGAAAGTTATCTATGTAAGAGTTTTTTGTTGAGATTTGTTTTGTACTCTTGTTTATAATATTATATAGAGCCTCTTGGTGGATGTATCCCACATTGGGTGAACCACATTATATTGGTGTTATGTGTCTATTTTATTAGATCTAGTTTTTCTTCCATGTGTCTCTACTATTGTGATTATAAGGAATGAATTCCATGTTGCATGTTATTTCATAATTAATCACTTATTCCTAACATTATTATCCTTGAAATACTTCTTATTTTCAAACCTTCTGAATCCCATTTTACTTTTATCAAGCTTGAATGATCTTTTTCCATCATCATGACCTTGATCATGCTCTTCATCATCATCCTTTTTATACTTATGAGGATACTTATTAGCAAAATGTCCTATCTCACCATAATTGAAGAATTTAAGGGGTAGTTTACCTTTATACTTGCCTAAACCTATTCTCAATTTCCTTGAAATCAAAGCAATTAGTTCATCCTCATTTATATCAAAAATGTCATCCTCTTTGGGTTTCTAACCTTGGAACTTCTTCTTTGGCTTTATCTATATCTTGAATGATCTTCTTTCTTTGGTGGTATATCATCATTATTTCTCATCTCATAGTTAGTAAGGATTCCATGCAATTGATCCATCTTCAACTAAGTAAGATCATGAATTTCTTCTATATCATATGCTTTTAGATCAAACTTAGGGTATAGAGACCTTAATACCTTTTGAATAATAGTAGCCTCTTCAAGGTTCTCTCCAAGACCTCTGATGATGTTCACAATCTCATCAACTCTCTATAGAAAGGATGTCATATAATATTTTTCTTTCATCTTGAGACTTTCAAATTACCTTATGTGAGTCTAAAACTTAACAAGCTTGACCTTTTAATCTCATTCATAAATGATTTGCATTTTTTCCCATATCTCTTTAGTAGATTTACAATGAATTACCTTGGTGAACCCAGTCTCTATAAGCCATAAGTGATAGCATTCATTGTGTTAGAATTATTATCAAAAAACTTCTTATCTACAACACTAGATTGAGGAGTAGTAGGAAAAACATAACCATCCACAACAAATTACCATACATCAAACCCTAGGGACATAATGTATGTCCTCATCCTTGCAATTTAAAATATATAATTTGATCTATTAAATATTAGTTCTTTCTTAGTAGATAAACTTCCTTGATGACTACCCATAATGTACCTAAAATCACCTTCAATTTCTTAATATTTTACCAAAGGACCTGATCTGATACCAATTTTTAGAGGTATAATCACTAAGAGGGTAGATGAGTAAATGAGCCCAAATATTTCAATTTTAATTACATAACAAATAATTCCTTTGGGAAACCCTCATGGGGAATAAAACCCACTCTCAAGCATAAAAAACATGGACTATTATCCTATAATAAATTAAAAACAAGAGACTAGTCAACTCCTTTAGACTATAAAACCTTGATCATATCCTCCTGACCAAAGGCTTTTAGTGAAACACCTATTTCATAAGGAACAACTACCCCTGAGAAAGATCAAGTCCTTTAGACCCTCATTTGAACTCCACCTTAGTAATGATGTATTCAACATCTGATGATAGATATATATCTATCTAACCCCTCCATAAACTCTCTATCTAATATAGACCTCTCACATAGGCATGCCTCAATCTCTCTCCCTCTTCACTCAAACTATCCTCATATGCACACTTAGACCTATTCACATATCCTTGAACTACAATATCACTATTTGGACATCATAAATATGACCTATAGGTAATATACATAGTCCTCAATATTTTTTACTCATTAACTCATCAACTAGGTACTCTACCTCTCCTTCGCTCCATAACTCTCACATATACCTTGTACTCATCTCATACAAAAGTATTATCACTTGTCTAAAAACTAACACATTTGGTTTCACCATTTATAGATCAATAATGAATTAACAAGATCAAAATATTTCCTTGTTAGCCACAATACATGACTTCACCCTTAACGCATCTCACATGGGTCACACTTAAGCACAATCTACTTTCAAATAGGCCTAAGTCACTTTTAGGTCCTATGGAGACCCATTCAGCTCTTTGACACTTCTACGAGAAAGATAAAAAACACAATAACACTTTCCAAATGCATGGACCCATTCCACATGATTTATATGTCCTCTTTAAGTGCCAACAAAAATCACATAACCCTTTCTGCTTAAGCATAACTTATTCAAACAACATGTTGTGCACATAGTCATCATGAGCGAATACATGGTCAACTTCTAAGCCTTTTTACATATTGCATATGATTGGTTAATCCTTAATAATTCACATAGATCATCTTCATGGATTCTAAAATACTCTCAAATAGCTAATTAATCATGAGATATCAAAAAAACATCAAAATGAGTTCAAATACCCTTCTCAGGTTAATTGCAAAACATGTACAAACACAGTCAAATTTTAACCTCAATATATTTTATTATACATAAAATTATATCTTAAAATTCATATTTCCATATTCACCTTGGATACCTCTACAAATTCACTTTTTACACCATGAGCAAATTTTGCATAGATAGAAATATATGGCCAAAATATAGAGCACTAGTTTTTCCTTTGATAAATTCAAATATTCAAATGAAAATAATCAAAATTAAACCTCGAACATCATGATATCATCTTGAGTCCTCAATAATCAGATTAAACATGTACCATCTATTTTATTATATGAAGCTTGACCTTTAATGCATAGTGCACCAATGCCAAACATTAAACCTTGAATATGTTGACCTCATCTTGTGCACTTTGGAAACTTTGACTCAACGTGCTCCATCTATCTTCTATATGTAAATCAGTCTTTAACAATGCTAAATAGTTTTCACTTTGACCTCTTGACTTTAAAGTGCACTATTGATCTCTATCTATAGGATCACCCACTCACCATTAATCCTTGGAAGAAGCTTGATCGTTATCTCTATAAAACATTAAACATTGAACAATTGGTGCCATCTCACTAATTCTTGACATCTTAGAGTAATGCGCTCTGTTGATTATGTTGAAAATTTAACTTGTGAAAAATTGACAAAGTATGGGAACCATTTCAATCTCTTTGAGAAGCTAACTTTGAACCTCAATAATTTTTACCTCGATCACTCGCATGTTCTCAAATTTGGACCATATGATCTCCTTATATAGGAGAATCCAACCATGTGTCAAAGTAATCCTAAAACCTTCACATGTGTGAGATATAATGTCATTAATCTGCTCACTCAAATGTTTCTACCATAGAGCCAATAATGTCAAGAATTGCTTGGAAGGCTAACTTTGCACATGCATATATTTTGATGTGCTTTGGTGCATTATCTAAAATTTATCACAAATAACTAGGATAAAAACTAAATAAACCCATATGATCATATTTTTCTAAAATGTCTACACATGTGAGATATGCATCACCAAACTACTTACTCAGCTCTTTCTTGCCTCATGCAAATTTGGCTTAATATGGGAAAACAATGTCAAACTACTTGGGAGCCCAACTTTGCTATTGCATATCTTTGACTATGTTTAGGCACATGACTTTAGATTTAGTGCATAAAAACTAGGGACTAATGAGATAAAAAAACATATGACCAACTCCCTCTGATTCATCCATATGTGGTAATGGTGATGTCATGAAACTACCTACTCATATTTTTTGCCTTTGGACCCAAAGTGTCTAAATAAAAAACTATGGATTACCAGATGAATTCCACTAATGCAAATAGGTACTCGAAGATTATAAAACATCTTAGGGACCTTTTTCACATTCTTAATACTCTATACACATCCTTGAACATTTCTAATCATGCCAAAACTAAAGATCAACCAAGCATACTTCAAGCATACAAGGACAAGCACATTGCACACTTAGTCATTGTCACTTAGGATTTCAAGGTTATTCATCCACTCACCAAAACACCTTCATGAAATCACCATGACATTATTGACAACTATCCAAAACCAACCTAGGGCTTTACATAGTTAGGGGGGAAACTGCCACTTGGGGTAGTCCATAGTCATAGATGTTTGGGATCCAATCATTCTTGAATTTAAAATTTATTATGATCCAAAAATCAGCTAGGTAAATGTGACCTAAGTTTGTGTCTATAATATTATTTATTTTGGATTCTAGACTGAGGGTAACACTAGGTCTTTTAGAGTTAAACTTCATCTCTTTTCTAGATATCAATTTTGGAGAAATTATTGGGGGAAAGCCAACTGTAGAGTTGGCAGGATTTGAAGGTGCAAAATATAGGTGGAAATTATGACAGAGATTGGAGTTTCTATGTGCACTAGAAAATTTCATGTAATAATCTATAGCAAAGATGGTAGTTGAAAATTAAACTTGCATTTCTTGATGAAAACTCTAGTAGAGATTGAGATTATTCAGAGTATTGAAAAAGTCCATGGGACTATGGGGTTGCAAATACAAGTTGAAATCCTGAGGGTTTTGGAGGTGTAAAACATAGGTGGAAAGTCTGTGGGGAATATGAAAAAATCTCACAAGGGAATATTCATTGGTTTTTGGAATAACTCTAGGAATATTTGCCTTGTATATGGTTTTACAAACCCTATATTTTCAATGTGTAGGGAAGAACTTGGAACATGACATCAATGAGAGATAAATAGCTAAACGAGCCTATTTGATATCACAAAAACAACCTAAATCTATTGATACCTGTAAACATAGATAAACAATAAAAATTAATTGAATCTACTAACAACATGCAAGCAATTGAAAAAATGACTAGAAATAAGCATGCAAAAGGAAAGATAACTTGAAAACGAAGGAGGTTAATTGAAATATTGTGTAGTTTGGAAATAATTGTAGTATGGATTAATATTATGGTTCTAAATTCATGGTTTTGTGGTAAATATGAATGGTTTTTAGTCATGGAATGTGGCTTGAGGTCATTGGTAGGGTCATAGAGCTCTAAAATCTGAATTAGCAATTTTAAATAATGATTTATTTAAACCGTAATTTCATTTATAAATGACCCCTAAAATAAATGCCCTAAAGGTGATGGTTGGTAGAGATCCAAAGTCTACGAACACATTTACAACATTGAAATTTTTCTATTTGCACTTTGACCTTCAAATTTTGTTGGCTTGGTTGGTATGACCCTTTAAAAATTGGAAGGCAAAATTTGGGGATAATTTTACATCTTTACAAGTTACAATTTGTACTTGGAGTTCTAGATTCCATAGGACAGGTGGTTGGTAGGAAGTGGAACTCAAATTGAAATTTACAACTTTACAATTTGAAAATTGTAATTAGAGTTTTGGTTTTTTGTTGGAGTGTTGTGCGGGAAGTAGAACTTCAATTGTAATTTGTAATTTTGTATGTTTCAAATTGTGAGTGAGGTTTTGGTTTTTGTGGGATACTTAGTTTGTGGGAAGCGTAAATCCACTTTTAATTTGAAAATTTTAAAGTTACAAATTATGAGTGGGGTTTCAATTTCCACCATTTAGTGTTTAGTGAGAAGTAGATATTAGGAAATAATTTATAATTTTGCAAGTTATAAATTATATTCCAATCTTTAGTTTCTTCCAACTTAGGGAAATGGGTGTTTTGGGTCAATTTAAGGAATTTTTCCAAAAAAATAATGGGTCTCCCTTAGGTTACTTAACATTTTGACATTTTTTGGGATGAAAATATCAAAATGTTTTAACCTAGATAAAATTAACACAAAATAACTAAGCTTAATAAAATTCCATCTATTTTATTAAATGATCTAGTTGAGATTCTCTAACACTGGACCTCCAGTCAAAGGTATCTCACTCCCTAAAAATGATTCCCTAATTGATGTAATATTTGTTGATGATACATTAATTTTTATCATGTTTGATAAAAATAAGTTGGCTTAGGTTGTAGAGAGGATTGATATATACTTCTGTACCTCTATATCAAAAGTGGCCATACATAAATCTTCTATACTAGGTTGGCATGAGCATCCTCCTACTTGGTTGGAAACTTTTAGTTAGAATTAGAAAGGACCAAATGAGATGGTTAGATAATTAGGTATTCCTTTTGAACAAACACCCTCCTTCAAAAGTATGTGGGAATGGATTTGTGAGAAAATCAATAAGAAAATTGTATAATGGCATGGTCATCTCCTATCATTATTAGGAAGGATTCAAATCTACTAAAAAAATTTCTCATCATATAGTATATATTATTCCTCCTATTAGATATTTGGAAAAGCTTAAATCAACATGCTCCATAGGATCATAAGATATTTCTTATGGTTGGATGGGAAAGGGGGAAATAAAATGCATGCAGTCTCATGGCAATTTTGCTTGAAACCTAAAAATATTGGTGGACTGGGACTAAAGGACCTTTGGATCCAGGGAATAAATTTTAAAATTAAGTAGATAATCAAAGCATCCATTGTAAATGATCCCTAGAAAGTATTGGTTAGAAATAACATTTTGAGAGGATTTCCTAAAGAAAATCTAAACTAGAAAGGGTTAAACATTATTAATATTATCATTAGGCCTTTCATGGTCAAAGTTGTAAGTTCACCCATTTTTACCTCAATATGGCCAGCTTGGGATACTACCAAGCCCTTCATTAATGTTAAATAGGTATTCAACTAGTTCGGGACATCATTTCAAGAATATAGATCATTATGGTGGAACTTGACTGTCAACAGGACTCTGTTGGCCCTTACTAAAGGATGATTTACCTTTGATTGATAAACTAAGGGGTTGAAGAAATTCAAGGATCTATACACCCATGTGGTATGGGAATCTTGGTTAGAGATCCAAGATAGATTTTTGTTCCCTAATTCTCACTAAAGAACTTTCACCTTAATCTAATCAACTCTTAAGGGGAGAAATAATGTGGTGTTCATGGAAGAAGAGGGTGAGTTCTGGGATAGTGTGAAGTGGAAAAAAGGCCCACCTCTAGTTAAGTATACTTCTCAAATTCTTTACAATAAACTCTCCTTCTCTAAATTCCCCTACCTCACCCTCAATCATATATGGTCTATGTTTTATACTATGCATGCTTGGTCTTTTACGTTTGATGTGATTTGGGCTTCTTGTCTTAAACCTAAGAAATCATGTTTTCATTGGTTACTATATATATGAAGTTGGTTTTTGGTGTTATTATAAACAATTGTGGCCTTGCTAATCATCTTTGTTACTTTTATAGTGCAATTGAAATGGTTGAGTATGTCTTCTTATCCTACCCTTATGCCTTTAAGCTTTGGCATTATTATCTTAAACCTTGGAATGTGGTTTTCGGTTATGAGATTGGTTGGATAAACATTATATTTAGTTATGCTTATCCTAAGATTAAATTCCACCCTTTTTTTCATAAATTTTGACTTATTTTCTCTACTATAATTTTATGGTTTTTATGGAAGTAAAGGAATTTGGAGGTTTTCCAAGGAAAGGCTAGAGTACTTACTGACTTCATAATTGAATTCATCCTTCATTTTTTGTCTCTACAAATATTCTTCTAGTTGAAAGTGCCTTAGGACCAGCTCAACTAGTTCCTCAGGACTAGTCTCCTCAATGTTACCTCAGACTTCTTGATTGATTCTAAGGGATACCCTAAACTGAGTCCACATCCCAATTTGGGTTGTTTTACACTAGATGGAAACATAAGTTAAAATATGTGAGTTTAAATGGGACTATATTAAATAAGCATACTTTGATCAAACCAACAATCTAGTGTAGGAATGGATCACCCCATCTAAATTTAACTAGAATGGGCTTGATGGATGGTTGGATATGAATGAGAGTGTGTCATAGACTATGCATAATTAGGAGCATGGTAGCTATATTATTAGAGAGGTTAAATAAAATTTTACTCTATTTGACCTCAACATGTTCCCTAAGGTGGTCTTAGAGAATGTAGTGATTGATCTTAAATCTTATGAACTTATTTTAGAGGCACATAACAAAGGTGTGCAAGAGGAAGTATTGAAGATGATTGATGATAATATTAACACTTTCAATGACAAACTAGAGAAGTCGATCAAAAGTGGAGGATCAAATGATGTTGAAGATGTCCTAAATTATGTGAAGTAGAGCAACATGAAAGGATTATTGGATAAATTTGACCACCATCCTACTACCATGGCCTCAAAACAACTGTGGAAGGGACTTGTTGATGGTAAAAGTGCTTTGGAGGGACCTGAGTTGAAGGACTTAGATGATGAATTTGAAGGGGAAGGAACTAATTATAGTAAGGTATAGGACCCATATGTTTGATCTTTCCACCTTTGGGGTAGCTTCTATTTATTTGATACTAATTGAATTTTCATCTTTATTGATGCTATCAGTTTTTCTTTATGGGCTACCTATTTGGTGTTGTTTTTATATTGAATAGCTGATTATTATGTTTGTTTATGGGGGATGCCTAATAGCTATTTTTGTCTCTATTGGATACTTTATAAAATTTTGGCATCTTTTATGTATATAATAGTAATAAATATTTAATATAAAAAATGATCTAGTTGATGGGAATGCATAAAATAATCAATAAAACTCTATTGTTAAGGCCAGGGGGATCCTTTCATAGGACCTCCATTTGATACCAAGTAAACATAAAAGTATTCAATGAACTATTTCTATTTATATTAAGAATAACATTCCATAGCTTAATTATTGTGTTCAACTCAACATTACACAAGCTTGATTCAATAAACAACCATAACAGATTTAAAAGAGAGATATTCACATATAAAAAATATTTAATCAAAATAACTCACTGTCTTTTATTAGAAAATCCATAATGCTCAATATATTTCTTTACATAATGAATATTTCTCAAGGATATAATTAATAATATGATTCAACACAAAGATAACACTAGGATTTATCCATATTACAATAATTTTAATCATTTTCTATGATTACAAGCAAACTAGCTACTAAAACAATATTAAATACCAAATTTCATTCCTTTGTTACATAAATGAGAGGTTCATCTCTCAATTTGGTTAATTAAATAAGGACCAATAATTATTTAATAGTGTTCCTCATCTAATCCCAAGCATCAAATTTCTATAATAAGGAAGGCTCACCTATCAACCTTTTGTCATCATTAAGTTATTGCTCTAGACACCCCTGAACTTGACACTACCAACTTTGAGCATGCTTATATTATTTGGTAAAGGCATGTATGGGTATCTAAGAAAGGTTATCTTACCTCAAGGGAAAGACCATGCACTACATTATTGGCACCAGGTGGGAGGAAAAATAGTTTAGAATTTACATTATATAATAAAACATTTGTAAAAATATGATATTATTTTTTTGAGTTATTAATTTACAAGGAGGGTAAAAGATTTATAAGATTTTATGGGTGGTTACAAGATGTAGCCAATTCTTGTGAACCAATCAAGATAAATGAAGTCAATTTATTAAACTAAAAATAAAAAATCTAAATAAAACTTTAGATCATATGACCCAAAAAGAACCCTTGATCCAAAGGGGTGTAAAAGATGAAATAACATGAGCAATGGCTTTGAAGTAATAAAATAAGTTTTGAAGAAACTACAACTGGTGTACTATACATCTTGGTACTAACTAAATTTGATGCCACTTAATATAGAATCCTACCTTACAAGTTGTGGCATACAAGTTTGTTGAGCATGATTAATGCCTACTCATCCTCTATGATCATTTTATTGTACTATAGTAGAACATGATCAAGGACTATCCAACTACATCAATCCACATAATGATCCACCAAGAATCCAATAAAAATTACCATCCCATAATCTATATGGCACTTCTTCCTGATGCCCAATAAATGTTAATGATAATTTCTCAACACTGTTGGTGCTAGCAACCCCTATAAACTTGTACTATCGCTAATGATTGATTTAAGACCAACCAATGTAATATCTTCTCCCCTATCAGGTGATAGGATAGAATATATGAAACAAGAAAATCAAAATAAAGTAACACTATCTACTCCATGTCATGAATATTAAGTACAAAAATCCAAAAATGGAACTACAAAAAAGTACAAACTACTACTACCAAAATTTTCATTCAAGCATTGAACCCAAACTCTAAGTGAATATCTAACTAGATAAGAGTAATAGTCCTTTAGCCTCTAATAGATCCTCCAACCTCTAGTTTGACACTTACACTTTGTTAATTACATGGATCCTGATGGACCTATAAAGGATGATTTATTCATTGACAAAGCAAGCATAAGGTGGCATGAGGTGGATTTGAACCCTGGACCTTTCCTTGTATAAGTGACTACAAAAAATACATTTGTTAATCCCTCTTCATGCAAGTTTAGAATATATAGAAACAATATTCTAAATAAGCTCAATTTTTCTAATTTTCACAATTAAAAATATTTCCATATAAAAACAAATGTGAATTCAACTCACCCACTTTTTCACTTACAAGAAAAAACAAAATTCACCTTTATTCCTTATGTGATCCACTCCAACATAAAAAAGTGAAATTTTAGGTTTTGGATAAACTTTGAAAACTTCTTCTAGCTATGCTACATACCCATTAGATGGCAAAATATACTTAAAATGGGTTCAAATACTCCAAAAAAATAGAATAGTAAGTCACCATTGATCAGACCTATAAATTATATTATCTTCTATAATGGTAAAATTGTGTATTTAGTATATACCACTGGTGATGAGATCTAAATATGAAAGGCCACAATCTAATAATATTAATGAAAGTCATAATATAAAAGAGGGGGTTGTGGATGGATCTTTTGAAGCTATAATATCAACATCCTTAAAAACCAAAGATAGAAGTTGCAATGTATAAAGACCAAGGATTGATAAGAGTTATTATTTATTTTCATCAACCACTTTAATCTTCATAAAGAGACAATAATAATATTAAAATCTCAAATATTATTTCAATAATATCTATGTTATCATCATATCACACCTTCAAAGCTATAAATTTTCCAACAGTTAAAATTATAAGCAATGATACCTTAACAATTTCCATAGACTATCATTGTATGAAGAAAAATAAAGCACTAGATAAAAAATCTATGTTGTATAACCTATTTTGTTATATTTTTAAATTGTTAAATTATAGAAAATTAGCTGCCATATAGAGGAAATGAAATCAAATGAAAAATAACCAAGTCTATAAATAATAACATACCATACAGTTATATCTTTGTCACATAATTAAAATAAAATAAAACTTTACCAAATACTTTCTTATGGTGGCTATTTTCTTTCTAACTTTATTTCTCCTCTATGTCTTAAATTATCCATTACCAAGCTCTGATACCACTATTGGCACTAGGTGGGAGGAACAATAATTTAGAATTTACATTATGGAATAAATCATTTGTTAGAAAATGATTTTTTATTTATTGATTTACAAGGAGGGTAAAAGTGTTATAAGCTTGTAGGGGTGGTTATGGGATGTAACCAATTCCCATGAACCAACAAAGACAAATAGATTTAATTGATTAACCTAAAAATAACAAATGTAAATAATAATTTGGATCATATGACCCAAAATACATATATTCAAAATTCTTGGCTCTACCCAAAGAGACTACTAGTCCCAAATACAAGATAAACAAACATTCAAATTATCAATCTAGTGAAGCAAATCATTCAATAATATAATACTATCAGGTAAGTTCTCATAACATAATAATCCCCACTAAAATATTGGAGTATCAAGAGGATGTCTCACTCTCTTACTTATTTCCAATGGCCTAGAGAGATTTGAACAACATACCACTATGACCAACATAGGAATTCAATTGTTATCACTATGACATCCAATTAAGGGTCAAACAACCTTCCACCATGCCTAGTATAGGATGACTTTGACATGTTATTGTTGCTAATTATGAGTGTTTGCTTGTGATAAAGTGTGTTTTTTCTCATTATTACTAAAAATTGGAATCTCTCCTAAGTGTGGGTAACTTTGAAAGGGAGATAATCACTGGATAGAGGGTTGTTTCCCTTGGTGGTCTCACTAAAACTTGATCTTAAACTTACTAATTATTGATGTTGACTATGAAAATGGTGAAAGGGATACTTTTTTCAATGGAATTAAAATTAAAATTGGGAATGAAGGTGATGAACCAATATGTATGACCACTTATGCTTGAAATAGACACTCTTATGAAAGGGAGAAGCTTGCACACATTCTCTTCACATTAGGAATGACTTCTACAACAATATTTCATAAAAAGGAATTAAAAAACTCAATATTTGTATGAAAGGAATGAAAAGGTATTGAATTCAAATCCACACTTAGACTAAAGTTTATCTTGACACTCAAAATACCATGTTAAGTTCAAATATGTTGTATGAATGTGCAAAAACTAGACAATATCATAGGAAAACAAATGATTCACAATTCTATATCAATGCCAATCACCATACATTTCATCAAAACATAAAAATGAAGGAAAAAATATTCTTATTTCTTTAAAAGGTAAGTAAAAAAATTGGAAGTCTTTTAACACAATAAAAATCAAAGAGTGATAATAACATTTTGGAAAATTGAATACAAATAGAAAATCCAAAGATGGGGAGACAAAGTAACCCCAAAATAGGGGTCTCAAACTTGGTCTTCACACTCCTCAAGTGCTACGTAGTAATTATTCCAATTTATATTTTCTTTAATGTCCTTAGGATGGTGTAGAGGTAGAGAATCATGAGTTTAGGAGGCTTTAAAATGTCTTCATCATGATTGGTCAAGCCTGACCACTTGGAAGGTGCTTATATCCTTGCTTAAATACCTATATACAAGCTCACATGTCTTTGTTGAAGAGTTAGTCCTCCTCATTGAAAATATGGATTTAAGTCTTCATTAATTATTCATTTAAAATTTCTTCTAAAACATTCATGAAGTCCCTCCACCTTACATGGGCTGTTATAATCTCTTTGATGCAAGTTTGACTCTTTCAACATATTAGGCGTATGAAGGAAGGAAGGTGTGGTTAGGAGTCTTAGAGACCTGTTCAACCCTTGAAACCTTATTTTAAACTGATTTTTACTTTTTTATGGTTAATTAGGCATTGGATGGAATGATAAACATCAATAAATCCCTTGGAAAACTTTTATGCATCTATTAAGTATTTTGAACACTTGATTCTTTCACATGAGCAAAGAGGCATATGAGAGATAAATAAGGGTTTTTATTTGAATTATACAAAATAAATTTAGTGAATTTTTATAAACATCAGTTCATACCTGAAATAAATCATTTGGAACCATCAAGTAGCCTAAAGATACCATTTTACTCCATTTGCTTGCTAAAGCACCCATTACTTTTAACCCTAAAAACCTATAGAGCTCCTTGTTCATAATATTGTATAGAGAAAATTGAAACAATGGGAACATTTTTTAGTACCATATATCCAATTAAACCTCCAAAAATAATTACATGAGCCAAATTGAAGTGGAAGTATTGTTTTTCCTTCATTTCCTCTCTATTTAGGCCAAATTAGACCTCTTAGGCCTAGAAAGAGAAATTTGGCCCAAATGACCACCCACACATGAAAAACTATCCAAAAATGTTTGATTCACCTTACCTATAATAATACCCTTCTCTATACCAAATTTCATGTTCTATAACATTGCACATATGGTCAAAACATGAAATGTTCCTTTATAAGACTAGATGCCTTTGTGAGCTTGAGGGGGTATTTGAGAGGCTTTTCAAGAAATTTACAATTTTTAATGATTTAAAATGAATTTATCATACCTATAACACTTGAAAAAAACTTATCCATTGAGTTTTAAGTCTTTTATGGCACCCATTGGCCTTCATCATTGGTTTTTTTCTTGTAAAATTGAGTTATTAACACCATTAGGCCTAGTGGCTATCTTGCAGGAATTGTGTAGCTATTTTAGGGAATTTTAGAATTTTTTTAATGATAATTAAACCTATATTAAATCCATATAAATCTCCTCAAATGGTTTGTATGGAACTCCATAATCTACACCCACATAAATAAGCTAAAAACCACCCTTTTGCCTTGTATCGTATTGTATGGTATTGTACCTACACCTATGAAAAAATTACTATAAATGGAGATAAAGATATTTTTTAGAGTCATTATGTTCATTTTGAAATTAAAATATTTCATTTGAGGGCATAAATTTGTATATCTTTCCAATCGGGTCAATTGAAGGGTTTTAGGAGGGTTTATAAGGCTTTAAATTCTTAAACGATGGTTCATAAAGGATAGGGGTAATTTCAAAAAACAAATGCCAAGAATTTGTTTTAGGGATACCCTCTAACATATCTTATGGTTTGGGTTCCCATACATATTTTAATGAAAATTCTGAGCAAACCAAGTTACCCCTTTAAGCTTCCTTTCAAGTAAAGTAGGGTTCTGTGTATTCTAACATATTGTTCATGAAATTGTGAGGCTTAAGGAACAAAGTAATGGAATTAATTTTAATAATAATACCTCTCGCAACACCCCCTAAAACCTTAAGTTACCATGCTTATTTTTCAATATGTTTTAACATTGGCAAAACTACCACTTGGGATGGTATGACTGTGTGTGAAGGCCGAGGAAGATAATTAGAGTCATAAGATATAAAAATATCAATTACATAAAAAAAAGTTCTTAAACATGTCTTAAACTATCAATTAAATTATTTATTATGACATTTCACAATACTAACCTCCAAAATAGGTTTGAACCTTGATTTTCACCCCTAAGGGTTTGTATGAAATCGATGTATGTAGACCTTAGAGCTTAATAAACTAAGTTTATTTAATTATCTCACTAAATTAAAATTGATTAATGCCATAATGTAATACATATATATTATATCTCACTATTAGACATCAAATTCTTAGTGAACAACATGTTCCCTCACCTTGCTTGGAAGTGGGCCTATAAGTCACTAGATGACTATGTTATCAGACTGTATATGTTGACTAAGTTATACCATAAATATATTATAATATAAATTGAATCCATATATTTTACATATATTATATATCCTCTAAATTAATCTCTAACACTCTTCATCTAATTCATAACCCTTGTCTAAACAGTCCCTCATGTCCTTGACTATTTGTAGGTGGTCCTTTGATTGTAGTTGTGTATTTGGAGTTTCATGTAGGCTGTAGGTGTATATTTAGATATAATTAGACATTAATAAAGGTATATGAAATTAAATTAAAAAATATTAGTATATTTTTTATAAAAACTAATCCTCTAATCTCCTCTCCTTCACACACATCTTCATGTTTAGCATAGGTTGGCTGACTATGTGTTCAATTAATTGACTGTAGGTATACATGGTTAAATGTAGCATACATGAGAGATATTCATGATTATTTTATTATAAATACCTTATATTATATTTATAAACTCCAATGGATTTATTTATTTACTATCCATGTTCATTCTTTGTCAAGACTGGTTGTAGGCCATTGACTAACTATAGATGAATAACCATTATTTCCTTTATTGTAGGTGGATAAGATAATATAATAAGTCCTTAAAGTTTTCATAAAATGTATTTATAACATAATTGTATATTTTTAAATCATATTAACATCTACAAACCCTTCAAACATCCTCTTTCCACTCATAATACCTTATGTTTTGCAATAAGGTAGCTGACTATATTTCCTTGCTTAACTGTGTGTGATTGTCTAGACTTGATTGTGGATGTATATGAAAGATTTTTTTATTAAATTTTATATTATCCTTTGTTTATTATATAAATTAATTATTTCTCAATTTATCCATATACCCAATCTACTCAACTTCTTTGACCCTATATATAACTCCTCTTGTTGTCTAGAAGGACTGCTAACTGAGCAAACTACATGGTTATAGCTATATATTAGTGCTTGTACAGACTATATGTCTTTAAAAATTCATATTTATCATCCCATGATACTTATATTCCATAATATAACAATGGATATCATTTATAACACTAATATTGACAACCACCTACCTTCATTAGCCAACATGATGCTTCCTTGGAAAATATAGTCTTAATATAGAGGACTAGTGTAAGTGGAGATTTAGAGATTGTTTAGACAGAGGAAGAGAATTATTACATGATTGGTAATTTTAAAATCATGATTCCCAAAATAATAAATTAATTTTATCACCTTTCATCAATTTTAAGAGCATAAAAATAACTTGATTACCTTAATAACTGTTAATTTACCTAAACTCTGCTAAACATAATTCTAAGGAGGATTTATTGATGGTTTTGATGGCCTTGGTAACATTTATCTCATTATAATCACCTTATCTCACACTATAACACCCATTAAAACTCATCTACCACCATAATAACACATTGATTAAGGTATAGGTCTCTTAAGTTGATAATATAGCCATACACAATCTTGACTATGTTCTCTAGACATTTTAGGCTTAAAATGGGCTTCATGATCCCAAGAGTGTATTTAATAATATTTAAGACCCTATTATCATTCTAAAAATACCTTATTCTCTCAAAAAAACCTATATTGATTATTTACTCCTCATAGATGCTACAATCTGCTATGATGTCCATCTAATCTGATCACTAGGCGTAAAGGAGATAGTTTAATCTTTGAGAGAGTATGGTCTTAAGAAGTTATATGGAATATATCCAAAGGTAAAGTTAAACTTTATTATTTTTTATAAATATTTATAAATCATGATAACCTCACTAAGATACACTCACATAATGAGAATCTCATTAGACCTACAATTGTACCTTGTTGGATGACCAAATAACCACCCCAACTATCTCAAGAAAGACCTTTTTAAGATGAAGGTACCTAAAATTTTTAATTAAATTAAATATATTTATATTTCCTATAACATGATCTTGAAAACTCTTAAAAATGAATACATTCAACTGATATATCAAAAATACTTGAAAATAACCAAAATTCAAGTCAAGATAGACAACCAAGTTATTGTCAAAAGACTACTTATAAATGAAAAATAGATGATTAAAAAATGAAAAAGGTCCTATTTAACCCTAAAATCATACCCCTAAAACCATTTTCCTCCATCTATATCTAAAGTGAATAAATGGAGACAAACCTGGACCTTGTCTGGATGACTAGGTCATAGTGATTCCCTTATACTCTTAGAAATTGTTCATAAATATGGTGGATGAATATGAAAACAAATGCTATTAAATTTAATTTATTTAGGTTACCTTTTATTTTCCAATATATTTGGACCTAAATCTCTCTCTCCTGCCTATAACGAGCAAAAATTGATGGCCATTCAAGAGCTTCCAAGGAGGTCGATATGGGAGATAAGTCAGTTTTATTCATTATAACACCTAAAACCTCTTTCAAATATTTTTTTTGACCTTTTATGACAAATAAGGAATTAAATATTCCTTAAGATCAATTTTTCCTTGAAGAACTATATGAATAGCCTAAAAAAGGCCTTTTTGGCACTAAAACTACCAAAATCACTTGAGAAGCCTGACAAAAAAACTAAAAATGTATCTATTGTAATTTTCATGCCTAAACAAGTAAACCATGTTCTATTATGATAATATAATTCCATTTACATTAAAAACCTACTCTAGAAGCCACAAATGTGACCCAAAATACAATAAACTGAGTCATGAAGTTATTCAAACATAATACCAACTAGTTTGGTCAATTATATAGCATGAGATGAATTTAACACAAGAAATAATTTCTATTAGGATGTTCTAGATTATTTTCATCTCTTGACATAAACTGAAACTAGTCAATAGATGGCTAGACAAGCATATGGCCATGATGATCAAAACCTTAATTTTATCAAATCTACCTTAACCTCAGATAAACATGGTTTTGGATGACCATTTAAAGGACATACCAATTAGTAAGGAAAACAACATGGTAATTAAATTTTCAAGTGGTAAGGGTGACAATTTGACCTGTGAGGTCAAAATTGTCAACATTTTGGCAACTCAACTAGGAAGCATGTCTACTATGCTTGATAACCAAACCATTAATATCTCTTTTAGGTTCATAGGACCACTCTTACATTGTAAAATTAATAGTAAAAAATCTGATCCATGATTAAAAGACTCTTGAATTGAAACAAGATAGCTTTTCTCCTTTAAAACAAGGAAATAAGACACATAAAACAAGGGACACTAACTAATCGAGGAAAATGTGCAAGAAAATCACTTATTTGAAATAAAACACAATAAACCTAATGTGCTAGTACAACACTTGAAGTAAAACAAATAAACTAACTACGTACAAGGAACTTAGTTCTTAATAGCAGTGTTTCAGATGTATCTCATTAACTAAGATTGTAAGTTCCTCACCATCCATCTTTGCAAGTTGAAAAACATTATGAGATTTATATCTAGAGATTGTGTATGGGCAACTCTAAAGGGATTCAAACTTGGTATACCTTCATAGTTTAACTTTGTCCTCATCCCACTTCAAAACCAAGTCTCCTTCTTTAAAAGTTTATGAAGAAGTTCCTTTGCTAAAGGCTCTCTTCACTTGTGTTTGGTGAATTTTTATGGCTAACATAGACTGATTTATAATATCTTCTATCTCCATAAACTTATCATACATGATCACCATTTTTTCATTGTTGAACAACTCCAGTTGGTGCATTAGTTCTAAAGTAGTAAACTCAATAGAAATGGGTAACCTTGATTCCTTAGCATAAACCAACTTGTATGGTGAGTTTTCTATTGAAATTTTGTATTTGATCTTATCAACCCATAGAGTTTATTTCAACTTCAAATTCCACAATCTATGATTATCTTTGATATTCCTTCTTATAATCTTAAATAGGTTCTTATTGGTGGACTTAGCAAGGCCATTACCTTGTGGATAGTATTTTGATGAAGTGATAAGATAAACACCATGTTGAACAACCCATTTAATTGTCTTATCTCCCATAAAATCCATGGAATTTTCTAAAATCATGGTGGAGGGAACTCCAAATCTTGTAAACAAACCTTCATAAAAGTCTAGTACAATGGATTCATTTGTTTCTTTCAAAGCTACTACCTCTATCCATCTTGTGAATTAATCTATCACAATAAGTATTCAATTATGACCTAATATTTAAAGAGGGTTAATGAGGCCAATTAATTCCAAACCCCATTGGAAAAAAGGTTGATCCACTGAAATTGGTTGGAGAGGTAAGGCTATAAGTCTTAATTTTCGTACAAACATAACACATTACTTGCATTTCCTAACCCATGCATGATAATCACTTAATATACTTGGAAAATAATACCAAAATCTCATGATATTAAGGGATTTATTTGTTTCTAAGAATTTACTCCACCATGTCCATCATAGAACTCTTCAAACAACATTTATTTTTGGTTTGGTTCTATACACCTTAGTAACATACCATTAATGTCTTTTTTGAAAAGTATGCCATCAACAAGGAGAAATGGAATGGAATTAATATGAAATATATTATCCTTGAATCACTTAAATTAAGAGGGTATAAACCATCTTGAAGATACATTACCAATTCATGAAACTATTTTGAATATGAGGTATGATCAACTGCAACTTCTTCATAATTCAACACTAGAACTACTTCCTTAGCCTCTTAAGAGTCTTAGGTTATATATTCACATAATAAATACTCTCTAATTAGTTTAGTGAGATTAATTTCAACATAATACTCCATTAATCTTGTTATCCAACCTACCATCTTCTCATTAATGTCATTTTTCAACAAAAACTCCTTGATACTTGGATGGGCAACCATTCAATGTATCATGTTAGATAAAAAATATCTAAACTTATTAAGAGATCTAATTATTGAAAGAACATATTTCTCAAAATAATAATACCTTGTCTCATATTGCTCTAAGACTTTATTGAAAAAGGCTATTGGTTGCTCCAAAGCCTCTTGATTTTGTTGCATAATAATACCTAAAATGGTGTCCACATTAGCATATGTATATAAGATGAAGTCTTTTGAGAAATAAGGATTTATGAGTGTAGGAGAAATAACTATTACCTATTTTATCTCTTCAAAACTCCTCAATCCCTCCTTAGATCAGATGAAACTTTGATTACTATTAAACATGGTTGTAAGTGGCTTTGCTGAAGTGGCAAAATATGAAACATACCTCCTTATGAAATTGATTTTTCCTAGGAAGCTTTGTAATGCCTTCTTTTTTTTATGAAAAGAGAGAGAAATAATTGAGTCAATCCTTTCAAGATCTATACTTAAACCATGTTTTTAAACCACATGTCCAAGAAAATTACCTTCATGTAATGAGAAGACACACTTTTTGGGGTTAAGAGACACCCCAAATTACCTACACCTTTAAAAAACTTCTTTGAGATGGAACATGTGTTCACTTTCACTCTTTGAAAACACAATAATATCATATAAATATACAAGGAAAAACCTATAAATAAGACCTTGGAATGCCATATCCATGGCCCTCTAAAATATTTTTGGAGCATTTGACAAACCAAGTGGCATATTTATATAGGCAAAGGTTCCCCACTTTTTAGTGAAGGTTGTCCTAAACTAATCTTACTCAACCAAAAACTGAATATAGCCACTATACCCATTCAATAATGAGAACCTCTCTAAACTTGAAACTAGCTTCAATATTTGTTCCATGGATGGAAATGGGTAATTATCCTTAAGAAAATCCTTGTTCAAATATCAGAAATCATCACAAAGTCTAATTTCAATATTATTTTTCTATACCAAAACGAGGTTTGACACCCAATTTGAATGCTTGATTGGAAAGATGGTGGCTGATTCTATGAGCTTATGAAGCTTAGTTCTCATCAAAGGCTCAAGTTTTAGATTAATGGGTCTTTATCTTTATCTAACTAATTTGGTTTTAGATTTTATCTCAATGGTGTGTTGAGTTAAACTTAGGTCAAATCTCTTAAAATAACTATATTTCCATGAAAATACATCAACAAAGTTCTTACATAACACAATGAAGGTTTTTTTTGTGGAGTACATACATTACCCAATTTTAGGCATTTTCTATCTATAGTCTCACCATTAACATAATGATATTATTTTGTTAAAAATGAGTAATAATCTCTCCTCATCTCAACATATCCACTAAATATATTCTCAAGAGTTACCTAACCTTTGGGCATCTTGTTAGATTCCATTTGAACAGTTTGATCCCCATACTACTACAGTATCTTTGACTGATTCTTGTAAGAGAATTCAACCTCTTCTTGCAAGAATATAAAATTTTTATTGTCATCCTTTAAGACCTACCAGTTCTCATGATTATCAATAATTGAGGGCATCACAACAAATTTTATGTGTGACTAATTTTTATCACTCATTACATCAGCTTGAATACTAAATTGAGCCCCTATGGAAGCCAACCTATCTACATGTTTATTATTTTCCCTTAGCACTGCCTAAATGTTGAAATCTTAAAAATATTCAATTACATCCCAGAATATATGATTATAATATCTAATCAAGGTTTTTTCATATATTAAGTCCTCTCACCTAGTTAACTATAAATTTACTATCACCAAAAACTTGTAAAATGTTGATTCCAATCATCCTAGCCCACTACAAAACATGGGCTAGAGCCTCATATTATGAAACATTATTTGAATGGAAAAAATAAAATTTAATGGAATAAAAATAAATTTATTTTTAATGTGATATAAACATCATTCCATCCCTATTACCATGCTTTTTCCTTGACCCATCAAAGTATAGTTGCCAAAGACCATCACTAGACTCATCTTCTTTCACCATGGCTAGAATTTTTGAATCAATTTCATGAAGGAAATAGACACCAGGTCCATACTACTCAATAAATTTTTATGGATAATTTTAATTTAATTTTAATTCCCATTCATCAAGGGATAAATATGGAACCTCCTCAAGAGGTGAATTGGTTCCCACTTCACTAGCTTCTAGTTTCTCATCTAGGATGACATAGTTAGTATTTACAACACTTGACGTGTAATGATCCAAGTGAAAAAATGAAATGGGATAAGAATATATATTTAAATTTTTAACATATTTATTAACATAAAATATGTCCAATTAGCTAATAAGTAGCCACAAATCCTTGAGGTGAAGTTTCTAGATAAACACATGGCAAAATAAGGAGGCAAATCCACCACCACTACATCATACTAAATAATGATATTTGGGAAAGAATATAATGTAAAATTAAAGTTATTGATAATTGTTAATATATTTTCTAGTAATCCATCTAGTTTTTATACCATTTTTGTGTTTGTTTCATATACTAAACCAAGCTTATCTATAATTTGTTTGGGTATGATAGTACTACTAGCTCTACTATCTACCATATAGTTTTGGACTAAAGTATCACCAACTATAAAATAGATATAAAAGGGAGGTTTTATTATTATTTTAACTCATACTTAAAATTTTTTACCTCTTTGTGTACTTTTTAGATCTATTGTCTTATTAGTTAATCTGAATTTACCAAGACTATGCTTTCTTTCTCAATTTTTTTTATGACAACTTGAGAGCTGAAAGTTATTATATTAAAATGTCCTTTTATCTTTGGAATGATAAGGAATAAAAATTTATCATACTAACATTATAGCTATTCATATTATCCAAAATAATATAAGGAACTATACTTACCTTTGGATATACTTTTTAGACAATTAGTTGATCGTAAACTTGTGGTAATTGATAACACTTACCAACCTTAATGTTCTAATTTTTATATGGTGTAGGGGTAGAAAACCAATTGTTTACATTCTTAGGAACATTAAGAGATATACTTGGAACATTACCAACCTCTTTATTTTCTATAATATCTCTTATTTTTCTCTAGTGACATCTGTAACCACACTTCTTGAGGTAACATAATCACCAACTTGATGCAAGGCTACATGATCATAAAGATGCCAATTTAAAAAATTTAAATCCATCTACCTTTGTCCATGATTCCTATTATCTTGTTGTGTCATATCCTCACTATGTTTACACCATTAAAGTGAAGCCTCTTCTTGAGTCATTTAAAGCATCACCATGGATTGGTTGACCAATGCTTGATTTTGCATATCATTTTGATTTTAAGGCTACAAACCTAAATTTGGCATCATGTTATTGTAAGTTTTTATAGGAAAAATATATTTAGATGAACATGGTGCATTAGGATCCACTAATTCATATGGCTTAGCTTGAGTGATATCTCTTTGAGTTTGATAATACGGTATGTTTTCTCTAAAGCCTTGATAGGGTGGTCTATTTTCTTTGAAAGGATGATAGGTACTTGATAAGGCCTACTTTCTTGGTATTGTTGCATTTTCAATTGGAGAATCTTATTCCAAAAGGATTGAAACATTACTTTGAGATCTCTAATATTAGTTGATTAGATAGGGAGGGTAGAAAATTGTGTTGGAAAGCTAGAATAAGAGCCATAGGAGGAGCTTGAGGGGTTGGTATGGGATGTGTTTTAGGGAAAAAAGGCATAGGAGGCCTAGGTGCTAATTTTCCATCTTGTATCAAGCTATTCTCAACTCTTATTTCCACTTCATATTCATCTAGAAAAATAGTACCACCCATTGATTTTATCATGACACTAGTGTCTAAATTGAGGGCTCTCAGATAATATAATAAGGCATATTTTGGGGATGGCTTGATCATTAGAGTTATCCTGGTCCATATTTTATGTAATATGAGTTTAAAGTCAGTCATGAACTCTTGAGGAGCTCTCTTTATGGTGGTATGTTGTTCAACCAAAGATAACTGATCAGATGTTTCCTCAAATTGCCTACAAAAATCTACACCTAAGTCATCCCATGAAGCAATGGAATTCAAAAGAAGGTTTTTATACCACTATAGTGTTTTTTATTTGAAGGAAGCAACAAGTAGTCTAATAGATAGATTATCCTTAAAAATATTATGGACTAAACATAGGTTGGAAACATCCTTGATGTGCTCAATAGGCATGGTTTGATCTTGTAATCAAAATAAAGGTATGCTCTTAAGAGCTGATACTGGTATACCATCAAACTAGTAAAGATTTAGTGGGTTTCCTCTATTAAATGGTTCAAACACTTAGTTTATAATGTCCATATAGATAGTGGGAATTTCACTATCTAAAATAATAGGCTAAATAGGAGATAGAAATTACTTTATATGATATGGGTTTATCTTATTATATCTTATTATTTTATAAGTAGTAAAAGTCAACTCAATGAATCCACAAGGAATACCTTTACTAGATGATATTATGGTAATCTTTGGCATTAAATTTGTGCATATATGCTACTAAGAACTCTAAAATTTCAAAGAATCCTCAAGTTTAGATGATGATAAGTGTCCTGTACTTTTGAAAATTATTTTTATTAGCTCTAAAACTCAACTATGCCAAGGAGAATGCATCCCACCGGACATGCCAAAAAATGTTGTCAATCAAGAGTGTGTTGTTATGATAAAGGGTGTTGTTTCTCAATCCTATTGAAACATGAAATCTCTCCTAAGTATGGGTGAATTTGAAAGGGAGATAATATATAAATAGAGGGTTGGTTCTCTTGGTGATCTCACAAAAGTTTGATCTTAGACCTACTAACTACTAATGGTAACTATGGAAAGGGTTAAAGAGATACTATTTTCAATGGAATTAAAATGAAAAATGGGAATGAAGGTGATGCACCAATATTTTTTACTACTATGCTTAAAATAGACACCTTTATGAAAGGGAAAATATTTCACACATTTTATTTACTTCAATAATGACTTATACAATAATGTTTCACAAGAAGGAATTGACAAATTTAATATTTATATGGAAGGAATGAAAAGATGTTGAATTGACATCCAAACCTAGAATAAAGTTGATCTTGACACTTAGAATGACCTATATAAGTTAAAATATTCTATATGAAGGTATAAAACTATACAATATAATAGGAAAACAAATTATTCACAATGTTATATCAATGGCAATCACCATACACTTCACCAAAACCTAAAAATGGAAGAAAAGAGATTCTTATTTCTTCAAAAGGTGAGTATAAAATTTGGATTCCTTTTAGCACAAAAAAAATTGAAGAGTGATAATAAAATTTTGGAAAATAGAATAAAAATAGAAAATCCAAATATGGGGAGATAAAGTAGCCCTAAAATAGGGGTCTCAAACTAGGTCTTCACACTCCTCAAGTGCTACGTAGTACTTCCTTAAAATTTTCTTTTATTTCATGTCCTTATGGTGGTATAGAGGTAGAGTAGAATGATTTTAGGATTTTTTAAAATGTCTTCATCATGATTGGTGAATATTGGCCACTTGGAAAGTGCTTATATCCTTACTCGAATCCCTATATACTAGCTCACATGTATTTATTGAAGAATTAGTCTTCCTCCTTCAAAATAGGTCTTTAAGTATTATTTAATTATTCATTTAAAAATTCTTATAAGACATTCATGAAGTCCCTCCACCTTTCATGGGATTTTATAATCTCTTTGATGCAATTTTGTTTCCTCCAACATACTAGGTGTAGAAAGGAAAGAATATGTGGTTAGGAGTCTTAAATACCTATTCAACCCTTGAAACCTTATTTTCAAATGAACTAGAATTTTTCATGATTTATTAGGTGTTGGAGGGATAGAGAAACATAAATAAATACCTTAGCAAAATTTTATGCATCCATTAAGTATTTTGAACACTTGATTCCTTCATATGAGCAAAGAGGCATATGAGAGATAAATAAGGGTTTTGATTTGAACTAGAAAAATTATATCCATGTGAGGATTCTCAACATGAAT
Source organism: Torreya grandis (assembly GCA_037957365.1). NCBI lineage: Eukaryota > Viridiplantae > Streptophyta > Pinopsida > Cupressales > Taxaceae > Torreya > Torreya grandis. Next base: position 1,481,483 of record JARHVA010000969.1, read on the forward strand.
TAATACCTAAAACAAGTAGCCCAAAAGATACCATTTTGCTTCATTTGCTTGTTAAAGCACCCCTTCTTTGTAGCCCTATAAACATGTAAATATCCTTATCTAGAATATTGTACAAACCAACTTAAAAAATTGGGAACATTTTTAGTACCTTATATACCCTTAAAAATACATAAAATTTTTCATGATCCAATGTCAAGTGAAAGTATATTTTTCCTCCATTTTCCTCTCCAATAAGGCCTAATTATGCCTCCTAAGCCTAGAAAGAGAAATTTAGCCCAAATGACCACCCACACATGTGAAACTATACAAAAGTGTTTGATTAAATTTACATGGCATAAGATGCTTCACCATGCAAACTTTAATTTTCTAAAATGTTATGCATATGGTCAAATGTTGAAATGATCATTTGCAAGCCTAGACGCCTTTATGAGCTTGAGGGCATATTTGATAGGTTTTTCAAGAATGTTGTACTTTTTTATTCTTGAAAATGACTTGATAATAACTATAAAAATTTAACACATTTATCCCTTGTGGTTGAAGTCCTTTATGGCACTCATGGGCCTTCATCATTGGTTTTTTGCTTGTAAAATTGAGTTCTTCACACCATTGGGCCTAGTGACCATCTTGTAGGAACTATGTATCTCTATGAAGGACATGTATATCATTTTTAATGATAAATAAACCTATATTAAGTACCTAAAAATATCCTTAAATGGTTTGGATCTCACTATATAGTTTACACCCTCATAAACAAGCTAAAAACTACCCTTTTTTCCTTATACCATACAATATTGTACCTGAACCTATGTAAAATTACTATAAATGGAGTTTTAGAGATTTTTTAGAGTCATTAGGGTAATTTGGAAATCAAAATATTTCATTAGAGGCCATCAATTTACATATCTCTCCAATCATGTCAATTGAAGGGTTTTAAGAGGGTTTATGAGGGTTTAAGTTCTTAATGATGGTTCATAAAGGATAGGGTTCTTTTCCAAAAACCAATAAAAATAATTTTTATAAGGGGGACCCCATATAAAATATAATATGGTCTTGAGTTCCTAGGCAAATTTTGAAGAAATTTCTGAGCAATCCAAGTTACCCCTTTAAGGTATTTTTCAAGAAAAACAAGGTTTTGTGTGTTCTAACATATTATTCATGAAATTATTAGGATTAAGGATTAAAATAATGGAATTAATTTTAATAATAATATCTCCCTAAACACCTCCTATAACCTCAAGTTACCATGCTTCTTCTGCAACATGTTCTAACACTTGTACAACTGCCACTTGAGCTGGTATGACTGTGTGTGAAGGCTGAAGAAGATCATTAAAGTCATAAGATCTCAAAATATCACTTATATAAAAAATAAATTTATTATACATGTCTTTAAATATCATTTAAATTATTTATTATGAAATTTCACAAGATTTACCTCCAAAATAGGTTTGAAACCTTGATTTTCACCCCTGAATGTTTGTATGCAATCAATGTATGTTGACTCTAGAGTTTAATAAACTAAGTTTGTTTCATTATCTCCATAAATTAAAATATATGAAGGAATTCATGGAATATATATACATTATCTTACACTTTTATGCATCAAATTATTAGTGAACAACATGTTCTCTCACCTTGCTTATATGTGGGCCTGTAGGGCACTACATAACTATGTTACCAGACTGTATATGTTGACTGAGCTCTACCCTCAAGATGTTCAAATAGAAATGGAATCCATATATTATAACTCTCTAATATCTCCTATAAATTCATCTCTAACACTCTTCATCTAATTCAAAACTCTTGTCTAGATACTCACTCATGTCCTTGACTACTTTTAGGTGGTCCTTTGACTGTAGGCATGTATTTTGAGTTTCCTATAAGATGTAGGTGTATATTTAGATGAAATGATACCTTAATTAAATTATATGGAATGATTTTAAAACCTATTAGTATATTGTGAATAGACTCTAAACAACCTCTAATATCCTCTCCTTCACACACATCTTTATGCTAGGCATAAGTTGGCCAACTATGTGTTCCTTTTATTGACAGTAGGTGTACATGGTTTATTATAGCATCCATGAGAGACATTCATGTTTATATGATTATTATGAACTTATATTATCTTTTAAACTCCAATGGATTGATGTGTTTATTTTCTATGGTCATTCTTTTTCAAGATTGGTTGTAAGTGAATAAACATTATTTCATTAGCTATAGGTGGCTAAGCTAATGCAGTAAGACATTAAAGGGTCCATGATATGGATTTATAACATATTTTTATCTATTGAAGGAATATTAACATTTATAAACTCTTCAAACATCCTCTCTCCACTCATAATTCCTTATGCTTTGTAATAATGCAACTGATTATCTTTCCTTGCTTAAATGTAGGTGATTGTCTAAGTTTGATTATGGATGTATATAAAATATTTTTTTATTAAATTTGATAGTCTACTTGGTTTATGACATCAATTCATTATTAATCAATTCATTCATCATACCCAATCCATCCAAATTATATACACATAATATTTTCAAACTTTTATCGATTACTGACACTTTGTATCTTGTAAGAACCCATCAAATCTCAATCTCTTTAAGTGAATGCCTTAAGGGGTGCACCAGGAAAGGGGTGGGTAGACCATTAGTGCTTAAAAATATTATTTTCCATTTTTTCACTTGTTATCTACACATTTTTCTCCTAAAAACATTAAACTTAAGCTTTTTATTCTCTATTGTACCCATTCCAAGTATTTGCTACATTTTGTCCTCCTATTCCTCACCTAAATCCTTTTTTTAGTTAGTTGTAGTAGGTCAACCAGGTTGAACCTATACAATTTTGGGGTAATTTTAACATAGGAGCCAATTGACCTTTGGCTAAACTAGCTCATGACCTAGTGAATTATTGTCTAGAATTATACTGGGTCAACCCTATCGGCTGACATTTTTGGAAGGGTTTAGGGAAATATCCACCTATATATACAAGTTCATTTCCAAACTCATGATATATATATATATATATATATATATATATATATATATATATATATATATATATATATATATATATATAATTGATTGATGAGGGTTTATCAGAGTTGTTGCCAAGGTCTGAAGAACGTGAATGCAATGGTTAAGTGATCACACGAGACGAAGCTGGTGCACACCACAAAGAAGCTAAAGCAAAGTGAAAAAATTGAAAGAGATAACTTGCAAAAGACAAATAGGAGCAAAACCCAATATTCAATTAACATGAAATGGCCATAATGAAGAATACATATAGGAGAGCTCGTAAGTAACTCCTCCATAAAAGGTGGTCAAAGCACCCCAAGAATAGACTGTAACTCCTCCATGAAAGGTGGTGACAAGGTGCTAAGAATAGAGAAGTAACTCCCATACTCGAAATAGCCGATCAAAGGAGTTACTTATGACATTCTTATGACACCTGTGACACATCTATGACACACATCTCCACATAAGCTAGCCTATCCCACAAATGTATGAAAACTCCATGTATGCACAAATATATAATATTTCCTAATTAAATAATAGGGAAAAATAAAAACCTACACTAACACCCCCCATAAGTGTAGTGTAGATGGGTAGTGTGGAAATATAAAATGGGTCCCAAAAACTAGGCCGGAGGAGGTACCTGTGTACAAATGAAATCTCCCATAAGATAGAGAAAAGGAGAAAACCCATAGGAAAAAAAATCCCCCCACAAAAGAGAGACATAAAAGAAAGGAAGAGGCTAGTGGCCCCCCCACAAATATGATGCTACTGTAGATATGGACCGCACCCCAAGAAGAGATCATAGATGAATGAACTTACTCTTAGTGAAAGGTTTGGTGAAGATGTCTGCAACCTGCTCTGGAGATTGGCAAAATATCAATTCAATGACCTAACTATGAATAAGCTCCTAAATGAAATGCATGTGAATCTCTATGTGCTTGGTCCACTAGTGATAAACCAGATTCTTACAAATCTGAATGGTACTCTGGTTGTCACAATAAATGATGGTGGGCTACCTGATAGGAATGCCAAACTCAAAAAGTATCCCTTGAAGCCAAATATCCTCAGTAGTTGCATTAACAGCTCCCTTGTACTCTGCCTCTATGGATGATATAGCAATAGCATTTTGCTTCTTGCTAGACCAACTGATAAGACCAGAACCTAGAGAGAAACTATAACTAGATGTGGACTTGCGAGTTTGTGAATCACCAGCCCAGTCTGAATCTGTATACCCAATTAAGTCAGCCTCTATGCCAAATCTATAATGAATCCCATATCTATGTGAACCTTGTATGTAATGCAAGATCCTGTTAGTTACTTTCCAATGTAGCTCATGAGGTTCCTGCATAAATCTAGAGATAAGTCCCACTACATATGATATGTCAAGCCTCGTGTGAGTCAAGTAGATGAGACTACCAACAAGTTGTCGATACTGAGTGGCATCAACTAATGACGAAGAACAATCAGCCTCAAGCTTGACTCTTGATAGAAAGGGAGTCAGAGATGGCTTACAATCAGCCATGTGAAATTGAGACAATAAATCAAGAGCATACTTAGGTTTTGTAAGAGAAATCCCTTAATTTAACTATGAGATGTTAATGCCAAGGAAGTAGTGCAACAAACCCAAGTCTGTCATGTCAAATCCATCCTGGAGAGATGCCTTCACCGCTACAATAGCTGATGAAGAACTCTTGGTGATCAAAAGGTCATCAACATATAGAACCAAAATTAGGAGCGAATCATCTTGTCATAAGAAGTAGACATTGGGGTCAGAATGGCACCTAGTGAAACCCACTATGAGAAGGAAGGAATCCATCTAGGCATACCAAGCCTGAGGGGCCTGTTTGAGGCCATAGATAGATTTCCTAAGTCTACAAACTAAAGAGGAATCCTGAACAAATCCTAGCAGCTACTCCATGTAGATCTCCTCCTCTACATCTCTATGAAGAAAGGCACTCTTCACATCCATCTAGTGTAAATCCCAACCATGTGCTATGGCAATAGCCAAGGTGAGTCGGATAGAAGTCATCTTTGTAATAGGTGCAAAGGTCTCTGAGTAGTCAATACCTGCCACATATGAGAAACCCTTGGTGACCAGTCGTGCCTTATACTTATCAACCGACCCATCTACTACAAACTTGGTCTGATATATCCAACTACATCAAACCATCTTCCTTCCCTTAGGAAGTGAAGTCAAGTCCCAAGTGTGATTTTTGATTAAGGAAGAATATTCTTCCTCCATAGAAATATCCCACTCAAGTACCCCTGATGCCTATCGAAAAGTCTGTGGATATAAAACTGAGGCAAAGAAGGCATGTGGATCTCTCTGAAAATCCCTCCTAGTACGTCTATCATCTATGGGATCTCCTACCCAAGTACCAGCACTCTCAAGTGTCTGTCTAGCCCAAAGTGCCCTAGAAGTGGGTGAGTTAGGTGCTAACTCCTCATCCTCTGACTGACTAGAGGTGGATGACACGACATCACTATCCTCACTGTCTAAACTCAAAGAAGAATCATCATGAAGAAATAGATCCAATGAAAGAGAAGAAGTGCCAAGTGTTGAGTCTCTAGGACTCTCCTAAAAGTGGACACTTCTCTTAATGAACAACTCATGAGTGGTCAGATCTAGAAGGCGATACCCCTTAACACCATTTGGATATCCTACAAAGATGCAAGGCTTAGACTGATGTTCCATAGCTTTGCATTTCTTCTTCGATATGTGGGCCATGGCTGGGGATCTAAAAACCCTAAGGTGCTCAACATCAAGTTTCCTTTTATGCCAAGCTTTAAAGGGTGTTATCCTTTTTAAAGCTTTGTGAGGAACCTTGTTTTGAATATAGAAAGCACAATTGATGGCTTCATCCCAGTACTGTGGTGCTAAGGATTTGGAGTGAATCATATAGCTACCCATCTCTTTCAAGAATGTATTTTTGTGTTCTGAAACCCCATTCTGTGAAGGCCTATAAGTGACTGTGTGTTGTAAATCAATCCCCTCTGTGGTGCAAAATTTCTCAAACCTATTGCTAACATACTCTCCTCTATTATCAGTTCAAATAACCTTGATGGATTTCTCACTATATTTCTCAACAAGAGCCTTGAAGTCTAGAAAATTTTCAAACACTTCAGACTTTTGTTTGAAAAAATATATCCAAGTGTACCTAGAGAAATCATTAATGAAAGTGAGGATGTACTTGGCCCTTGTGAAAGATGGTTTGGGAAAGGGTCCCGATACATCACTATGGACTAACTCCAAAGGTTGTGAAGCCCTCCAAGCTTTTCCTTTGTCAAATTTTGATTTGGGATGCTTCCCAAGAGATCACCCCTCACAAAGTCCTTTTGAGAATTGGACACAAGGCAAGCCAATGACCATGTCATGTTTGCAAAGTTGCTTAAGGTAGCGATAGTTAAGGTGGCCAAACCACTCATGCCATAATTTGTTAACTCCATTTGAATGAGTCAACAATGCTATTAGAGCAAAATTAGGTGTAAAATGTGAGAATGTGTATAACCTTTCTTGGTGATCTTCCCTACCCATTGCCACTGTAGTATCACTATGAAACTCCCTAATAGCCACTGAATCTGGTGAAAACTCAACTCTCATGCCCCAACCAATGTGAGTGATTTGGTACACTGATAGGAGATTGGTTGAAAGAGAAGGAACACTTAGAACATTATTGAATGTTCCTCCTTCCATTTCAAATGACTCTCTCCCTATAATGGAAACTAATGTGTCATCACCCAAACTAATTGAAATCATGCTACAAGGCTCTAAAGATGAAAACTCAACTAGGGAATAGCCCATGTGGTGAGAAGAACCCAAGTTAATGAACCATGAAGATGTAGAAGATGTTGTAGCTACAAGGGCCTTTCCCTTTTCTTTCTCTTTACCCTTGCCTTTTGCCTTAGTAGAATCTTGGGTAGATGAATTCTGCTTGATGGACTCAGGAACACCTATGTTGTGCTTCTCTAGAAGATGAGTTAGGTGATCTATTTGTTTCTTCATGAATTTGTTTTCATCATGCCCTATTTTTTTACAATAGGCACACTTAACCTTCTCCTTCTTAGGTTTAGCATTGGAGGAGGAAGACTCAGTGTTGTTTTTGGTAGGATTGTTGTTTTCTTTCTTCTTCTCCTGGTCCTTGTTCTTTTTCTTCTTCTCTTTTGTTGAAGTCTTATCCTTACCATTTCCAGCTATCAAAGCTTAGGGTTGAGTAGACTTCATTATACCCATTTGAATTAGCTTATATTTCTCCCTATTCAAGTCAGTAATGAATGAATCCAAAGAAGGCATTTTCCATGTAGTGCCAAGGGCACTTTTTGTGGCATGGAAAGTGGAGACAAAGACTGCATAGCTTGGACCTAACTTTGTGAGAATAGAAAGGATGAGTTGATCATCTTTAATCTCTATCCCACATTCTTTCAATTGTAATCTAAGGGCCTTAAACTTAGTGAAGAAGTCCTGTAGGGTGTCAAAGTTGCTAGGACTTAGACTTATGAGTTCATTTTTGAGCTCATGACCTCTGATCTCATCAAGCTTCCCAAATAAGGTTTCTAGGGTGTCCCATATGTATTTAGGAGTCTTGGAGGTTTCTAAATGAAAGATAAGTTTTGGAGACATAGACAATCTCAGTAATCCATAGGCTACATCACTACAGTTGTACCACTTGACCTTTTCAGCATCAGTGTTGGATTCTACTTCAGTACCCATGGTGATCCTATACAACCCTTTACTTCTAATAATGATTGACATTTTAACCTTAAATTCATGATATTTTAAGGGTTTTAGGAGTTTAAGATGAAAATAATCCATTTTAAGCTGAATTTACGTGAAGTTGTGTTGATTGCAAGTTGTGAAATTATGCAGAAAGGAAAATGAAAGCAAAGATTGCAAGTTTGAAAAGCAATCACACCCCCTAAAAATGTTGAGACCCCCCCCCCAAATATGAAATAAAATGATAAAAAGACATTGAGCTAAGCTTAGAATGCATCTTAGAGCAGTCGGTGCAAGACTTTAAGCAAACAGGACGTCAGACTCAGCGAAAAATGCATCCCAGGAGACCCAAATTTTTGGCACTTTATAAAGTAGTGCATTTTTGACAATTATCTACCCTAAGTTGTGTAAAATTTAAAACTAATCACTTTTTCAAAATATGGCACTCAAATCTGAGCTACCGTTTGCAAGATTTTAAAGTTTTAATTTCCCATAAACTAGTAATTTTGCACAAAAATAGCGCTAAAACATTAAAGAAATGCCTGTTTTGAGAGAGAAAGTGGCATTCCAACCACTCATTGGACTCAGAATAGAGTGAAAAATGAATTGGTTTAGTCTTTTGAGGGAGATTCAGTGCCCTACCAATCCAGGCCTCAACTTCATCTTTGTCAAGCAAAGATACAAGTTTTTTTTTAAAAAAACTTGAAATTGCCTTCAATGCTATTTTCTCAAAAATAACTTAATTCATAAAATCATAAAATATGATCTTAGAATATAAAGATAATTCAAATGAGAAATAAATATCATAAAGTTAAATTGCATTGGATTTGAAGTGGGCCCACCAAAGAGAAGCGCCAAAAATGAAGCGCCCAAACCCTAACTTCTTTTGCTGACAGTTTTCTTGATATTGGGCACTGCCAAAGGAGAAATGCAGGGCTAAGATGAATCAAGATATTTGCTGGGAGGTTGAGGAAGGTTGTGAGTAGCTACCAGAGACTTGCAGATTGAGAACATGCTGGGTTTTAATGACCCCCAATACAAAAACGTCACTAAAGGGACATTTTTTTCAGTCAGAGCCTAAAAAAATGCCTCCCACAGATTTGAGGCTACATGTAGAGGGCAAAAAAACTCTTTCCAAGGGTTTGAAACTGGTCAAAGTGCCTTTTTACTCCATTTCAAGGCTAAAACAAAAATTATGGGGTGCCAACTTCCACCAGAGAGCAAAAAATGTGATCTAATTTTTCTATTGGTCTGCAGGATGTTGGAAGAGCCATGGAGATCCTTCACACAACTGAGAAACTCTGCAAATGAGCTATTGAAACCTCCTTGGTAACCAACAAATAGATTTGTCCTAACAAATAATGAGAACCACAACCAAACCAACAAAAAACAATACCACAAAGGCAGTCCACAGGAAAGATAAATGCAACACAAGAAATGATATTGAAAGGCTTTTTCAGATCAGATCTAGAAATAAGAAAAAGAACATAAAGAGAACTCCACTCCTTACATTTTCAAAATAAACTAATAGCATAACCAAACACACGATTACTGGGGTGGATCTAATACCATATCAGAGTTGTTGCCAAGGTCCGAATAATGTGAATGCAATGGTCAAGTGATCACACGAGATGAAGCTGGTGCACACCACAAAGAAGCTAAAGCAAAGTGAAAACACTGAAAGAGATAATTTACAAAAGACAAATATGAGTAAAACCCAATATTAAATTAACATGAGATGGCCATAATGAAGAATACATATAGGAGAGCTCATAAGTAACTCCTCCATAAAATGTGGTCAAAGCACCCCAAGAATAGACTGTAACTCCTCCATGAAAGGTGGTGACAAGGTGCTAAGAATAGAGAAGTAACTCCCATACCCATAATAGCCGGTCAAAAGAATTACTTATGACATTCTTATGACACCTATGACACATCTATGACACACATCTCCACATAAGATAGCCTATCCAATGAATGTAGGAAAACTCCATGTATGCACAAATATATAATATTCCTTAATTAAATAATAGGGAAAAATAAAAACCTACACTAATAGGGTTTAGGTACTTGTCTTGCCTCTCTCAATTTATCAAAAGCCTTGGATATTTTGAATGTAATCTCAAGTTCACACGTAGCGCATGCCAAGGATATGATTGATGGAAAATTCCTCCATTAGGCTAGGTGTGGCTTCCCATTACTATCCCACTTATCACCATTCATGTGAAGGTGATGATATTTAACTTTACTCTTTCTTATAAAATCTTGTTTGGTAGGCCATGGACTCACCATATGAGAGAAGTTACTTCTTCTGCTTGCCAATAAATTAAATTCCCTCATAATGGAGCCATTTATAAGATTTAGGGTGACACTAACCCTTAGAATTTTTAAAATTCCAAGACCATGGTGTCTTCAAGTTTCCTACTCTTAAACCTTTTCCCAGTGTTCCATTCCATGAGTCTCAACACTTTAATTTTACCATTAATTCAACTTGAGGTTACAATGGGCATCCCAAACTCATTGGGAACATTATTCCTAAACTCTTAGATTATAATGATGATGAGCTTGATGATATCAACCTAAATATTAAAACTTATAATATTTCAGCTCATTTCATCTCATAGTTTCTAGCTTTTTTGAAACCTCATTATTGTAAACCTCCTTGTGATGAAATTCTCTTTCTCTTGATTAAGACTCGACATTCTATTCACCACACTTATTTGGATGAAAATTTCATCCATAATTATGTCATTGACCTTCACACACCTGATTAAAATTATGGATATTATTTATATGATCTATTCGTAGGTGGTCTTTTTTAGGCCCATGATGCTAAGATTATCCATTATAGTACTTCTTTGTTTGAGTCTTTTTATTTATATTCCTATTTTAACTCATTTATATTTCCTAATTTTAGTATTTTTCCTCTTTATCATAGGGTAGAGATTGTCCCAAAAAATCCAATTTTTGAGGAACCTCATAGGAGTATGCTCATATATCATGCTATGACTAGGCATTACTACTTTTCTAGGCACCCTGACCCCTATAACCTACTTATCCTTGAGATGTGTGCTACCCTTATTTAGCCTTATATATATCTCATCCCTCCTTTAGTGAAACCCATATTGGATCTCATTCATACTCCTATTATAGTTGAGCCCATTCTTTCTTTTTCTATAATTGAGCCTATTTCAGCTCCTACTATCGCTTAGTCTATCCCTAATTTCAATCCCATTGATCCTTACATTGAACCTAGTCTAGTTACTTCCTCACCATCACCTTCTCTTGGTGATGGTTTACTTCCTTTACCTTAGATGGATCAATTTCCCACTAAATGGGCCGATGAACCTTCCCCAACTTCTTCCACTCCTATTACATCTTCTACTGTGAGTGATTCTACTAAGACCACTCAAAATTGTATATGTTGCTTTCATGGTAGAGATAATAATTCATTAACTCATTATCATAATTTGTGATAATATATTGATAATTTGCATCTTTCTTCCCCTCAGTACTTAGACAAATTCATGCCTCCCCCAAAGGTACTTCTTAAATATATGCCCAAGTATGGAGAGGTTTATTGTCTATGGCACCAATGTGACACCCATCACACTGATCATTATCGTATCCTTCAATAACACCTTAAGGATCACCTTATTGCTATTCTCATACCTTTTATCATTCCTCCCATAGGTCATTCCCATAATAAGGATCTTCTTTCTTCTCCCATCGCTCCATCTCATATGGTTCCATCCCCTTCTATGGTCCCTTCATCACTTTCTATGCCTCCACTTATGACTCCTTCACCTGTGGACCTTCCCTCACCTCTGGATCATTCTCCACCACTGATTCTTTCATCTCCCATAGAGCCTACTCCCATGCATTCTCTCTAGTATCCCTTGCCTATTTTCACTCCTCAACATGATACATAAAGCATTCCTAATTTTTATTTTGAGGAGATTAGATGAGAATTATTTTCCTAATTTTCATTGAAGATAAATGTGACATTAGCAGTAATTCACATCTAGCTTTATGGATGTCTATCTGATGTTTTAGATAATGTGTGTGGATATATTTATTAGTATTTACCAGAACATACATGGTTATTTCACATTTAAATTTTTATTGGATATGTACTCCAATCTTATCTTTATTTATCTATTACATCATTTGACATTGTGTCAAAATATTATTTATCTTACATGGTGACTTTACTTTTGCATTCTATATTTCTTATACTATCATTTATGTTTGCCTATGAATGTTTTTATTTATCATTTATTTCTCTTTTATTATTACATTTTATTTCTTATTCCATTCTTGTGTATTTATGATTATTTTCTTTCCTATCTCTATTTTTCATGGATAATGTTCATTGTGACTTGGTTATATAGACCTAGTTCCCTTTAGATATTCCCTATTACCATGTGATCAGTTAGAAAATAATTCATTTCATTATAATATCCTTTCACTGATCCACTTTGTATCTCCTTTTTCCTTTTATTCCCCTTTTTTAAACTAAGAATATACATGTTTGAGACTTGAAATAACATGTTGGTTCATTGTTAAGCCTAAGTGTCCTAATCAGTCTTGACTTTGGTTACTTATCTTCTTTTATGCTAAGCCTGTCTCATTCATGTGTATCACTCTATCTCTCATGATTAGTCATTCCAATTATATATGAAATAAGAATCATACAATCCATAAAACTATGAAAAATCCAAATCATTAAATAAAAGGCAATGATACAAAAGGAAAAAACATTTCAAAATTATTATAAGTCAAATCACACTAAAAGATGTGATTCAAAATCACATCTTTTTTTTCTAGTTGAATCTCAAACTCCATAGCTGGCCTCATGGTAGAGCTGAGGTCCATTGGGGTGTGTTAGGCTAGTAAATTAGAAAAGGATAATTAAAAAAATCCTCTTAGTGCTACCTACTTTATCATGCAAGTACCCAATCTTCACAATAGACCGATGGCTCTATAAGGGGTCCTGAGAAATGGGGAACATGTCATGGGAAGGTAGGCCCATTTTATTTTTTTCTTTACCAATATACCTTCATGATTTGATCTTAGTATCATGCGTATTTTCCTACAAAGCTTTGTGTCTATAACGAACAGGTTTCCTTTGTACAGCGATGGTCATTAGTCACTTAGTGTCTTATCATGTCCTTAGAATGCCTCTTATCTTCTAAGGTATTCTCATAAGATTCCTAAATTATGATTTTTATGTTCCCTTATTCACTCCCTACATTCCTCATATTTCCTCTTAAGAAATATTTATTTTCTCACTAATCACTCCCATTAGGATTTCATTTGTGAGTTGCATTATAAGACCATGGATAGAACTTAGCATTCCTCAAAAAATACCACCAATTCATATTTATATTACCCACATCCTTTGTTTCCAAATATTTACATTTATTCCACCTAATTGGTGATCCCTTTGTGAATTTTAGTGTAAGACCACAAATAGGACATGGCTTTCCTCACAAAATTTTCCAATAATACAAGTTGTAATCAAAATTACATGTGTCAAATATGAGATAAGATGTGATTGATCATGAATTTATAAGTCAATGACATGCTTCCCAGCTTGATTTAGTATGGTTTATGCTTCTTTTTTATTTCTCTTTTATCCTCTATTTTCCAAGTACATGTAAGAATACAACCATTTTCTAAAATATTTCATACTTCCTAGCTTGAATTAGTGTGATAAATTTAAGAGTATTTATTTGCCAATTTTGTTTTTCTCTTGTATTTCCCAATGTGATTTAGTATGGTTGATTAACCCAATTTATTTGTTTTTATACCATTTTATTCCTTTTACATGCCTTCCATTTTATTACATTATTTTGATACTTCCCAATGTGATTTAGTATGATTTTACTTGTTTTGATTTTGTGCCAATCTTTCATTTGGTTTAAAAACAAATCTATTTTTACCATCTTGTTTACCACCCTTTGGTTCTTGATACCTAGTAATTTTTATTACACATTTCCCAACTTGAAATAGTGTGTAGTACATTTTTTTGATTGATTATATTTTACCAAGTCCATTTTGCCTATTTATTTTTAACCACGCATGAATCCTACATAATGTTAGAAAAAAACCAAAACTCATATATTTCTTATATAATATATAAAAACAACTAAATACATGTTCTATAAAGAAAAATATCCAAAACATCAACAACCATAACCATAATGATAACACATATAACCAATATCTAATTAGATGCCAAAATGCTCCATATATATATATCATGCGTTTTTAATATAATAAATATAATCATATAAAATGTTCTAGATATATGGTTGTGACCCATCCTACCTATCTCTTAGCCTAGCCATGTTACCTATAGATGCCTTGGCTTAACCCCTTCAGACAGAATATTGTAATGAAGCTGTTTGAGATCTCAATCTTAACAATTGCCCCTATAGATGAGCTACTTGAGCATACACCTACACCAACTAGGTTAGGGTCATCAGATGTGTTACTCTCTCTTACTTCTATACCTATGTCATATGGGTTAGGGTTGATACATGTGTTTCTCTCTCCTACTCCTCTACTTGTATCATATGGGTCAAGGTCACTGCCTATATCACTCTATCTTTGGCATGTGCCTATGCCATCTATATTATTATATCTAGATGTAAAAATCTATCCTCATCCAAGGCATGCCATACCCATATCTCTCATATACCCATCTTTATTTGTATCTGCATCCCCTCTCTATATGATCATACCTACCTCACTACCTCTCTAACTAGTCTAAACTAGCTTGCCTGAGCTAGGGTAGATGGTACCCTAAGATCTTCTAATATAGTGGGTTCATATGACATTAGTGCCTCATCTAAGAAATCATAGAGTGATCCCCTCACTAGGGACACCCATATGATCTCCTCCTCTTCTACTACACCTAAAAAGTTCAAATCAAATAGATATTATATCACTGATATATCTCAAAATCTATGTATCACTAGTATATTTCTAATAAACTTAAGAAATAATTTAATCATATTTTATTACATGTCTATGTGTTGGCCCCTACTATCTCACCATATACATGATTGTTGATCAAAGTCTTCCCATCCATGCAGCCTCAGAGAACCTCCTCTATTAGTCACCTCCTAAAAACAAATCCTATAGTCATAGCTTGAGTCCATCTCATCATATGCTTGAGTGGCCTCTCTATAGTCCAATTCTGCCCTAGCCTACTTATTAGGTCATCTGAGATATCCACAATATATTATATCCTACTCCTCTTCCCTCTATCGATGTTGTGTCTTTAATGGTTATTATTCATCATGTTGTAGAGATAGTGGTGGTACCTTTGGTGATCCTACCTCTATACCCATCTCCTCTCACTCTATTGTCTATCGTGCCTCACCAATCCATGGTTTCTCATGATGTGGCCTAAACATCAACCTTACTAGTGGCCCTAGTCTTCCTCTCCCTCAAAACTCTCTAACATGTTGAGCTCAAAACATTTTCACCACTATTGGTGCTGTTGGGTAAGGAAAGCCCATCTACCTTGGTACTCATGCCACCAGATGTGGCTCCATCCACAAGGTCTAATACCTTCATTTATGCTAAATTTGGTACAATTGTGTCCCAACTAGGCCATGTAATAGTAATGTGCCCATATAACTTCCATACTATATTTTCCCATCTCACTATCTATAGCATTGGTATGTGGGGCATGACCCATGATACCTAGTCCT
This sequence comes from Torreya grandis, assembly GCA_037957365.1. Taxonomy (NCBI): domain Eukaryota; kingdom Viridiplantae; phylum Streptophyta; class Pinopsida; order Cupressales; family Taxaceae; genus Torreya; species Torreya grandis. Next base: position 1,496,939 of record JARHVA010000969.1, read on the forward strand.
ATCTCCATCTCTTTACTTGATTTCACCTATCATCAACCATATGCAGTAACCCCGCTAGCTGATATATGGGGGACCTCTCATAAATTTAGATCATTAGTAATATGATCCATCCAATAGAATTCTACCCTCTAGACAACACTCCATACATATCATGCATGAGTTGTACCTAGATGATAGACCTTAGATCATATAACACTCTCTCCTCTAGTATCATCTAGCTCAAGGCTATCATGAAGAGTGGTACCTTATCATCTAACTTGTGACACAACACTAGTACTATCATAATTCATATCACTACCTTTCATATGTCTATAACATATGAGGTATACATGTCAAACATACTCACCCTCTATCTTGAGTATATCATATATGAGCTTTTAGCCCATACAACTAAGGCTTTCCTCTCTTCCTCACTATCAGGTATCCCAATAGTCATAGGTGTCCCTATTATTAGTAATCCTAGGATGGCATGCACATCTTCTTGGGTGATGCCCACCTCTATTGCATCCCCCTCCACCTCCCACCTAAAGGTATTAGTCAATCATTCCTAGCATCTTAGGAATATGTCTAACATATCTGAGCTCAAGGGTATCCTACACATCTTTGTTATAATTTGTAGGCCTATAGAGATCAATCTTGCCCTATCCTCTATCATCAATAACTCCAATAGATCTGGTAGTCATGATGCATCTACCAAATACTAGAATCTTGGTCACCCCTATAATCAAGGAAATATCAAAAGATGTATTACATCTTCCATGTCATTTATAGTCAAAATACATTCTTTTTTTAAATAAAAAGCAAGCCTAAATTGCTTTAATTTATTCATTTGAACCTATTTTTAGCCTGCTCGCCCATTTTAGCCCTTAGTTGGCTATTATGGGTCATTCTAGCACTTTTTCAATCACTTTCATGTATTTTCATACTATTCTAGTTCTTTGGTCAAACTAGTTTGACCAAAATTTCCTTATTTTTGACTTGGTTGACTTAAAAATCTAAGTCAACCCTCTTATTTCCTCCCAGTATTGTGTTTTCATACTAGACCTTTTTTCTCAATTGGCAAACTATACTAGGTTGATAGTCTGTAAAATGTACATGGTCGACACATATCTACCAGGTCGGTAGTGTGGATTTTGCCAAATTTTAGCCTGCTGGGTTGACTAGGTCAACTTGGTCGACCTAGTTGTTTTTCCTTGATGACCCCTTACATTCTATAAAAAATGTGCCTTCTATAAATTTTATCCCCAAACCCTTCTAACCCATTTCCCTAAATGGTTTTTCCTACCCATAACATCTAATTTGGTTTCATTTTGTCATCTATAAATGCTTAAAAATTCAAATTTCCAAAAATACACTAAAATATTCAAAAACTAGCTTAAGATTCTTAGTTTCCTACCTATCTTACACTTGATACTACCTATAGGGGTCCCTCTTACCTAGCCTATCATCTCCTTGCCATCCTAGCTCATTTGGTCTCTCAGAGATCTTTTTCTCTCCTTCATAAGTCAAAAATAACAAATGACTTTCATTTCACCCTATTTAAAATAACTTTTCAAAAATCTTAATATTTATAATCTTTTCCATCAGATTCCTTATTTTTCCTATATATTTATTTCTACTCATCCATTTTTTAACTATAAAATGTTCTAGAATCATGATGATGTAGAGAATATTTTCTATTATCATATGCCTATCTTCAAAAAAATTTGATTTTTGGCTATTTTTTGCACTAACTTCTACAGGTTCGCCTAGTGTTCTTCACATTAGACACCTTCACCTTTCTTGTAGTCTATTTATTTATCTAAATCACTAAGGTAAGAAAAGGTATGTGTTTATCAATTACATCCTTTCCTTTATCTTATTTTCTACTTACTACATTTTACTTAGCATCGTCATTATGTGTTCTCATGTTCTATTTCTCGAAGCAACATCCTATGTTGTACTCATGTGACACGTGATGAGCTTTAAGTGGGGCATATGTATACAAAATATTTTCAATATTTTATTGATTATTTACTCTTTTTATCTTGTAGTAACCCATCAAGTCTCAATATCTCTAAGTGCATGCCTCGAGGGGTGTACATGGAAATGGGTGGGAAGACCATTGGTGCTTCATAGGATTGTTGTTCCTTTTTCCACTTGTTATCTACACACTTGTCTCCTAAAAGCATTAACCCTAAGATTGTTCTTCTCCATTGTACCCATTCCAAGAATTTTATAAATTTTATCCTCATATTCCTTACATAAGTACCTTTTTTCAATCAGTTGTATTGGGTCAACATTGTATAATTTTAGTGTATTTTTCACTTAGGAGCTAGTTGACCTTTGGCTGAACTAGCTCATGACCTAGTGAATTATTTTATAGAATTATACTGGGTTGATTGGGTCAACCCTATTGGCCAAAATTTCTTGAAGTGTTTATGGAAATATCCACCTATATATATTAGTTCACTTCCATCAATTATCAAGAAGAAGCAAAATAAGAAGTAAGAGTGAATGAACATCTACTTATTGACCATTTTACTTGAGGAATAAAGCTTAGGGTTCCATACTTTCTTTTGAGATATAGATATTTCCTTTTGGATAAGTTTTTTAGATGGATTTATAGGTTGTGTATCCTAGAGCTGATTTGTGTTTTTTATCCTTGCATACCACAACAATTTCTTGTGAAGCACATTGGCCAAGGGAGAGATTGAAGTTTGATAGGTTCATCTTCAAAGGTAAGTATTCCTAACTTTATTTTTCCTTTTTAAGAGTATATAATTAATTGATTTATGATTCTCTTCCATGTATTAGGATTCTATATACATTTACATAAGTATATGTCTTCTATTCATGTTTATTTTTATTATTTATAACCCCCACTTTGTGCCACAAGCTTTGGTGAGCACTATAATAGATTTACTTTACTCATTATTAGTTTAGGTAAAATATCAAAACCTAGGAAACATTTAATGTTATTACATGATTATGTTAGATAGGAGGCTTTGGAACCCTCCTTAGCATGGTGTATTGTGATAAATGATCCCCTAATTAGGTCTAGTGGATCCCCATATTGGTCATGTTCCTACTTAACAAATGTATTCCCAATTGAAAGTATAGGTATGCTCTATCTTCTTTTTGTTAGGATTGATTTGTATATATGATGAATTTATGATTACATACACAACTTATTTGACCCTATATACAACTCTTCATGTTACCTATAAGGATTGCTAACTGATTAAAACTATATGGTTATAACTATATATTGGTGTTTATATAGACTAAATGTCTTGAAAAAGTCATAGTTTTCATCCCATGATAATTATATTCCATAATGTCACCATGTATATCATTTATAACATAAATATTGGTAACCACCTACCTTCATCAGCCAACATGATGCTTCCTTGAAAAATATAGTCTTAAAATAGAGGACTGCAATAGGTGGAGATTTAGAGCTTGTACGGACAAAGGAAGAACATCATGACATGATTGGAAATGTGAAAATAATTATGACCAAACCAATAGATTAATTTTATCACCTTTCATCAATTTTAAGAGCATAAAAATACATTTATATATATGGATATCAATATTTGACATTACCTTAATAATTGCTAACCTACCTAAAACTTTGTTAAATAGAGTTCTAAAGAGGCTTTCTTGCATGGTTTTGATGGGCCTTGGTAAAATTTAGCTCATTATCATCACCTTATATCAAAATATAACACCCATGACATCTCATTTTTCACCATCATAACACATCCATTAAGGTATACATTCCTTACGGAGGTCTCTTAAGTTGATAATATAGCCATACACAGTCTTGATTGTGTTTTATAGGAATTTTAAGCTTAAAATGGAATTTTGGATCTCAAGAGTGTATTTAAGTATATTTAATACCCTATTATAATTCTCAAATAACCTTATTCTCTAAAAAAAACCTATATTATTTTTTGAGTCCTCATAGATCTTACAATCTACCATGATGTCAATCTAACCTGATCACTAGGTCTGTAGGAGAGATTTTGAGCTTTGAGAGAGTATGGTCTTAAGACCTTATATGGAATATCTCCAAAGGTAATATTAAAATTTATGATATTTTAATATCCCTTAAAAATCATGATAACCACACTGAGATACCTTCACACACTGAGAATCTTATAAAACCTATAATTGTACCTTGTGGGATGACCAATTAACCATCCAATCTATCTCAAGAAATACCTTTTCAAGGTAAAGGTACCTAAAACTTTTAATTGGATGAAATATATGTATTTTACCTGAAACATGATCTTTAAATCTCATGAAAACAAATACATTCAACTGATATATCAAAAATACTTGAAAACTACCAAAATTCAAGTCAAGATAGACAACTAGTTTTTTATCAAAAGATTCCTTATCAAGGAAAATTATGTGATTATTAAAACATGAAAAATTTAATATTTAACCCTTAAATTATCCCTAAAAAACCTTTTTTCTCCATTGAGATCTGAAGTGAATAAATTGAGACAAACCTGGACCCTGCCTAGATGACTAAGTCATAGTGACCTCTTACACTCTTAAAAATGGATCATAAAGATGGGGGGATGAATATGAAAAAAAATTCAAATAAATTGAATTTATTTAGTTTCCTTATAATTTACCAAAGGCTTTATACCTGAATCTTTCTCTCCTATCTATACTAAGCAAAAATTGATGACCCTTCAAGAGCTGTTAAAGAGGTTAATATGGGAGATGAGTTAGTTTTTCTCATTATAATACCCAAAACTTATTCTAAATAATTTTATTTACCTCATTATGTACAAATAAGGTCCTAAATATGCTTTAAAATCAACTTTTCCTTGAATAATTATACGGATAACCTCAAAAAAGGCTTTTTTGGCACTAAAAATGCCAAAATCACTTGAGAATCCTGATGAAATTTCTACCAAATGTATCTATTGTAATTTTAAACCATGAAAAAGTATATCATGTTTATATTATGATAATATACTACCATTCACATGCAAAACCTTCTCCAAAAGCCATAAAGTGACCCAAAATGCACTAAATTGGGTCATGAAGTTAGTCAAACATGTCACCAACTAGTTTGATAAATTATAAAGCATGAGATGAATTTGACACAAGGCATAAGTACTATTAATATTTTTTAGACTCTTTTCATCTCTTGACACAAACTAAAATTGGTCAATAAGTGGCTAGACAAGCACATGGCCATGATGATCAAAATCTTAATTTCATCACATCTACCTTAATTTTTGATAAAAATGGTTTTGGATGACCATTTCAAGTAAATTAAAAGACCAGCATACCAATTAATAGGGAAAACAACATGATAAGCAAAGTTTTGAGTTGTAGGGGTGATAATTTGACTTGCGAGGTCAAAATTGTCAATAGTTACTATTACGATAATTATGTAAGGATCAAACAACCTTCCACATGCCCAACATAGGAGGAATTTGAAATTTTACCATCAATACATTCATGGAAAGATAAAAAAAACCTTCCACAATTCCCATCACAAGAGGAATTTGATCACTACCAATTTGAAGATGATGCTCATATATCACCATCACTTAGTGTCATAATATCATTAACAAATACACACATAAGAATAGAATCACTTTATGCAAATAAGGAGGAAGAACCTCTCTAAGGTCCTCAAATGATAAACATAATATGGTGGCCAATGATCAACCGTGGATAAGTCAATAAAATAGGTAGAATAAACTAAGGGGTCTTATTCTCCTAAAAGCAAAAAGGAGTCAAGGTAATTATAGCATCATTTCATTCCAAGGAAAGTAACTGAAAACATAATTCAATAGATAACCAACCTATCAACTCCGATAACACTTGGGTTCTATCCTCCAAACTTCTAGGATCAACTTTCCTGACATGGTCTTTTTACTAATTCCTTATTCTTCTTCTCTGCCTTCTTAACTTGTTTTCTACTAATTTTTTGCAAAAGTCCTAAACTTGGAGATTTCGATTACTAAAAATAAATGTTTGATAATCAAGAAACCACTATACACCCTCCAAACCATGCCTCATTAAGGAATGTTATTTTTCATGTTAAATTAAGGTACGCAATGGCTCTTGGAGGCTTTTATAGTTCATAGATTCCCTTCACTATTTTTCCACTTGATTCTAGTCTAAGGTAAAACAATCGAATATTTATCAATTGACTGCTAGATAGTTTAAACTTTGGTTGTAAGATCTAAAGGTCAAGTGACAACAAGTTTCACCAATATAGGTTAAAGGATATCTACATAAAAACATACTATAATTCAAGAAAGGTGACAAATGGTAACTCAAGAAACTAACTACTTAACATGGGTCTAAGATGGATTTAAGGGTAAAGTTATTTTGTGATGAAACCATGCTTGGCTTAGTCAATTTCCTTCATAATCCTTTTTCCTTGTTATTTATCACTTGATGCACACTTAAAATTCCTCTAACCTAATAGCTAAAGCTACATAATTTATTAAAACAAGGTAATTTCAATCAATTAAGCATAGCCAATCATTCATAGAATATCAACATCCACGTAGATAATTTCATATTATTAAATACATAAGTAGTTTTCATTCAATAACCTTAGAAGAAATGATTCAACATGATTTAAGTTAATATATCTCATATGAATAATAAAATTTCATAAAGAGACATTACATAAATAAATGTAAGCATCATTCTTTCATAGGTAAGCAATTAATCAAGATTGATAATAGGTCTTTCTCATGGTTCCCAACATATGAAAATCCTTCATAAATATCTACACACCTTAGCTAGATGTGAACAATCACATATAAGTCATAATTTCATAGTCATATTTGTCAAACATAAGCACTATACAAAAATGGAGCCTTACATCCCCCTCCCCTTATGCAAACTTCCACTTGTAAGTCACTTAAAGAGGTGAGGATACTAAACCCTCAAAGTTGCAACATCTTCCCAAGTTGTTTCTAATTCATTATATTTATCCCACTAGACCTTGAATAGATCTAAGTCTCTACCTTTAATAAATAACATTCTACATGATAAAATACTTATGGGCTCCAAAATTAAAGCCCCATTAGTCTTGACTTGTAATGATGTCTAATCCAAAACATAAGAAATATTATCAATATTCGGTATCAAAATAGAAACATGAAAAGCATAATGAATATGAGATAGGTTGGGTGGAAAGGATAGTCAATAATAAATTGGGAAAATGGTATTTAATATATTGAATGGCACTACAAATTTAGGTGCCAATTTTAAACCTTTTATATAATAGATGGGGCTCTTGTTGGGTCTCACCCTCAAGAAAACTCTATCACCAACATTAAAATGTTGATCAATCATTTTTACATATGAATATTTATTCTAATGATCCATATCAATATCCATGATTTTTTTGGAAGTATAACCACTGAGGGGTGAATCAATGTGCAAACTCTTATTTCAATTCCATATATAATTCACTAATCAATTAAACAGATCTAGAGATATATTAATGCATACATAATTATTCATATGAGAAAAAAGTTAAAATAAAACACATGAGCACAAGATATATGAAAAAAAAAACCTGATGCAAATCTTGGAATATATTCCTATAATCATGAATCATACTTTTTAGTGAGGCACCAACCCCACAAGGAGCATTAACCCCTTACTAGTCAAACACCCACTTAACTAGTCCTTTAACAAGCTCCAACCTGTAAGGAGGTTCCAACCCCATAGATAACTAAGAAAAAACAAATACCTTGAATATATAATCACAATTTTACACCTATTTCTCACTCAAATTAATATGACCTCTTTCTTTTGTTCTTCTCACACTTCTTTCTCTCTCAAACAACCTATTAGGCATTCTTGCTCAACTAGCCCTTTCCTTAGTGGAATTACGTCAAATGATCTTGATCAACACCTATAGACACATATTTATATATGAATGGAATATTTATCACACCTATATAATTATATTCAATCCCTTTACATGTTCTTCAAAACTCTATATCATTTTCTTACTTTCTTAATTCTCTAACTAGTCAAAATAGGCTTATTAGGCCTTGTCTTTAAACTTGACTCTTGCTCATACCCATCTTGTTCAGAAAATAAACTTAATAAAATTGGATAAAAAATTAAATATATCAATACACACGTTTCACAAGTTAAACAATCAATACATATGTTGGTCATTACCCTTAAGGGCCAAAACCACTATTAGGCTTAATAGAGACCTAATGCAATTAGGCCTTCTCTAAGCACACATTTCACTTAGACATCCTTATAAAACTTTGAGTATAAAAAAATGGATGTAACACTTCAAATATAAATTTAATATACCCCTTATAATATCAAATTATTCACCCAACACCATTTGGATCTTTTCACTCTTTGAACCACCAAATTAGGTCTACTTGTAAATAGGCCTTCTTACTGTCAAAAAGTCTGTCTAGAAAATATGATGCATATAAACAAAATTTACACATAACCCAACAAAAAAAACACATTTATATAATATCCATGACCTTATTTTCAACATAATGTTCATTATAATTAATCAAATATGTAAAAACACCTCAAAATGATCAATTTAAAAGCTTACTTAGAACTACACATAAGCCTTAAGAACATAGTCAAAATCCTGACTTTTTAATACTTTAATATGAGTGTATCATGAATAAAAATATTTTAAAATTAAATAATGAGACCTTTATAAAAATTTAATGGGTATTTTATCCTTCAAATTAGTGTAAAATGACTTAGTAACATCATTTTCATTCACACACAGAAAACTACCTATAGCACCAAAAACACAGTCATGGAAACTAAGCCATAAAACATCTATATAAAAAAAATTGATATTAAAATGGGTTTAAATTAAAATTAATAATTACTATATCATGTTTTAAAATATATATTTCATGATTATATGTCAATATTGGTCTTATAGACCAATCTCACTACTTCACTCTACATAAACTTCACTGTGTTAGATAAACCATTTTGATGACAACTTTTTTCAAATGTATGAGTATAATAAATAATTATAAAATAATTGGATATGATTAATAGGTATTTAATAATGACCCCATGCATTCTTATCCATCCCTATTCCTCTACAACCTATTTATAATCTTATTCTCATCTTTACTTAGTTTTCTCATTGTCTTGCCTATGAGGCCTGTTTAGCAATAGGTCATCTTCCATGACCAGATTAGAAAATTTTAGGTATGAAAAACAATTAAAAAAATTCATGGGCATAAACTAAAATTATTACACATCATCCTCCATCCATTTTCATCTTTTGACCTAGTCAACCTTGCCTGTTATATCAAAATTCTAAGAAATAAAGGTTTTCCTATAGCTTTTACTCACTATCAAAACAAACCAAAACCACATAGAGAAAATTAGAAGAGTAATTTAAATTTTAAAAGCATGAAAATATTTAAAAAAAACCATTATGATCTATAACCAACTTATTTATCGTATCGGTTCATTATGATGGGTTTAGGAGGGTTTTGACTAGTTTCCCTTCTTAGAAATTGTTCATAAAGGATTTCCCACCTCAACTCCAAAAAAAAAATTAAAGAAAATAAAGATAATGATATTCAAAAAATTACACTAATTTATCAATATATCATGAATTTTTTTCACATGCCAATGAGCACACTAAATTCCTTCTCTAGTTTGTAACACCCCATTCTATGCACACAGAACACCTTATCACCAGTTTCCATTATTTTTTCTTCAAAATATGATCTCAAAAATTTTCAACACACTTAACACAACTATCATAAATTTTTAAATTCTCTAAATATATCTTTCACCTTTATAAATGATCTTGATTTCTCAGTAGTCCATATTAGGTTTCTTTGTACACTAGGCCTTACACTGCCAATCATACTTAGATCATGATCATGCCTTGAAACTTCTTGCACTGCTCATAATACCTCACACACGTATAAAATACACTATATAATTTTCACATACTACCATCCATCAACTCCCAAGTCTCATACTCCTCACCTCATCATGCTTCCAGTCCTATGCCTTCTTACTAGGTCTCTCAAGTAAGACTTATGAACTCAACATTAAGAATAAAAATGTCAACATAGAACGACATCAATAAAAATTTCATGAAATCAATGAAATATTTATGAATACATTAAAACACATTCTCAATAGATTTTATGATTCTTAATCACTTACCACTCTATGTCTTCTAACATTGTAGGGCCAATCATAACTCTATCCTCAAGTCAATCCCAACGCATTAGGGTTATACAGGCTCAACCATATAAATCCTAGAAAGGTTATATATTGATTAAACTATTATAGATATTATTACAAGTAAATTTTACAACATACAAATATTCTTCCCAATGGGATTGTTGGTCCATAACATACATGCATAACATATATTCTAAGACTTGGTTAACTCTCTCAATCTATCTATTAGTCTCAAGATAGTAGGAAGTATTGAAATTGAGCTATTTGCCCAATGCCTTCTATAAATAAGTTTATACATGATAATTATATACTGAATTATGATCTAAAACAATCTTACAAGGAAACTCATGCAATGTAACAACATCATCCAAGAAATCTCCTTCCACTTAGATGACACTATAGGTAGTCTTTGTCGGATAAAAGTGAGCTAATTTGGTCAACTTATCCACATTGACCATGATTGTATCATGATTATAATTTAAGGTAGGCAATCCCACAAAAAAATCCATGGAAATAGTATCCCATTTCCATTCTAGAGTCTCATGATGATCTAATCATCCTATTGGAGGTTGATGCTTGGCCTTAATCCTCTATCATTCAAGACAATACACAAAAAGGTCAACAATACCATGACTTAAACCAATCCAATAATATAATTGCCTTAATTTTGCATGCATCCTTTTAAATCTAATATGTGTTTGGTATTGAGCTATATGAGACTAAGCTATAATTATCTCATGCAAACCACCATCTAAGGGAACATAGATATGCCCTTTATGGCATATTAGGCCATCTAAATTAAGTGAATAGCCTTCAAACCTTCCTTTTAGACTCAAACCAACATCCAATAGATGTCTTACTTCCTTGTAGAGGTGATCCTTTATGAGATGTTTCCAAAATATGACTCTGTAGGTTAGTTCATAAACTCATTACTACCAACACATGGAATCTTCTACTCAAGGCACCAATAATTACATTTTATTCTCCTTTGATGTATAAAATATCACAATCATATTAAAAAAATAGTTCCATCCAATGCCTTTGACACATGTTGAGTTTACATTGATTTAAAATATTTTATAAACTTAGGTGTTCAATCTTTAAAACAAAATAATGACCAAATAAGAATTCACCACCTTAAACAAACATGAATGATAGCTACAAATTTTAAATCATGCATGGGATATCCTAACTCATAATATTTGAGATTATGAGATTCATATGATATAAACCTAATGTATTACATGAGTATATCTCCTAATATTTTATTTGATGCATCCATGCAAATAAGTAACTCCCCAATAGGATTTGGTATAGCCAAAATTGGCACACTTATGAGATGCTTATTCAATAATAGAAAAGATTCCTCACATCCTATTATCCAAACAAACTTCTTCACTTTTCTCTAAATGTATATAATGGGGTTCAAAATGTAAGGATAATTATTCTTAATATTTACCTTATTTAATTAGTGATAATAAATTCATAATTGAATATATCCATCCTTCTTATTTGTAAAGATGACTAGTGCTCCTGATAGGGACACACTAGGATGAATTAAGCCTTTCTCTAAGAGTTTTTGAAGTTACATCTTGAGTTTACTGAGTTCCAAGGTGGTCTTTCAATAAGGTACCTTTGATATGGGATAAAACCTATGTACTAAACTAATCTAAAATTCAATCTCTTGAAAAGGAAGCATACTAGGAAATCTATCTAGAAACACATCATAAAATTCCTGTAACATAAGGTGGTCATCCAATGAATCCTTCTCTGATGCATCTAACCTATCACTCACCATGATATAAAATAATTGGAAACACTTCCTTACACTCTTTTTGAGTTTCATCATAATTATCATGCAAAGGGTTATAGGTCTCTTGATCCCTTATATTACCATATGAGTTTAAAGGTCATATTCACATTCGATAACCTTATTATGGCAATCTAACTTGGCTTTATGAGCCAAAATCCAATCCATTAACAAAACTAATCCATACATCCCTAAAGGTATAATATTCAAGTACACAATGGTGGAAAGGACACCATGTTTTATAACACAACTTCTCACCAATTCGATAATAGACATCTTGGCCTTAGAGGCCAACTCAACTACCTAGCTTTGTAACTACCTAATAGACATTATCCCATAATAGTCCATGATACAAGACGAAATAAATGAGTTTAAATCTTTTACATAAAAAAATTAAAATTGAAACTCATTCAATCATTTTTTGCTAACAGATTTGTCCTTATATAAAAATATTTTATTTTAACTCCATACCCTTCTCTTAATAAAAAATAAGTTAAACCAAAAATGGGTGAACTATCAAGATTAGTTCCCCTATGAATTAAGGTACAACTCCCTTTAAGATTTTCAATGAATTTAAATATTTAGATACGCTTTTAACCAGAAAGTGCTTAAAGGCAAACTAACATCCATACATGATTATGTTATGAATGCGAGATTTTATAACAACAATAGGTAACAAAATACATAGATTCTATAATCAATAACAATTAAATAGATAAACGTATATATGTTGAAACAATAAATGATAAAACACACATAATGAATTTTCTAATGGAATATTAATTACTATATGAAAGAAGATTTCGTATAGAAAACCCAATTTTAAATACTCAAATGCACAGATCCAAATATGTGGTAATTGATTCTCCTTTTCATTTAAAGATGAAAAACCTTTCAGACAAACATCACATATATTGTAAATAACAGTGGTCCAGTTCAGAAATTTTCTCACTCCTTTTCTTCTTCTATATCCTTTCTTATATTTTTATCACTAAAAGTATATCTCGTTTCCTTAACTCAACCATATTGTAAACTAAACTAGAGTTAAATTAACTCTGACCCATATGGGATTTAGTTTTTACAAATTCAATAAAGATTAAGTTTTGAATAGAAAAGTAACTAAATAAAAGAGACTATGTAAGTAAAATCATTGTTGAAGTAATAGACTAGGATATCTGGATTTGGTGTGTTTAGTGGGGTAGACACATTGAGATTTACATTCCTAAAATGTTGTAATGAACTCCAGAACTTTTGAAAGATTAGGTATGCTGACATGTTTTATCCTTACTTTCCAAAAATTTTCTTCCCTCCAAATTTTTCCCATATTCTTTGCATGTTCTGGGAGTATGTCAATACAAAAAAAAAGAAGTGACTCTACCTTTGAAATTTGAGAGAATTTCTTAGTTGATAAGCTGTCATTTTATTTAATGATGTTGATCTTTTTCCTAAAGGACTGAATCACAACATTGACACCTTTTACTGGTTTTCCATCATCTTTTATATATTTGATATCAATACTCTGTAGATCATGTTGTAATGACTGAATAAATTTAGTTATTTCCTTGGTCATTTTTTTTATTTCCAATTGTCCTTGTTTGGATACTGAATTTATCCATTCAACATTTTTCTTACTTGCATATAATATATCTTCATCCAATCTTGTCAAGTTCTTTTCTAATAAAAACTATGTTATCCCATATTTTTTCACCTCATCAATTTGGTTCATTATGCTCATCTATTTTCCTTCATATTTTATGCACAAAGCATTTTGAGTCTTCAAATATTCAATAGTAATCATGGTTAGATCATATACATTCTTTAATTTATGAATGTATTATGTACCTTTCAAGATGATGCCATCCAACCAACTATCAAATATTTTGGTAATAATTTTGCCTCTGTGTAACTGGTCCAACATCCTTTGATTGACAAGATATTTTGGGTCAAAAGATAGGGGAATTTGGGTAATTAGTTGTGGATCTAGATTATGAATGGCATCAATGTACTCTACCATTGATCACATAGTCTATTTAACTCCCTTTTATCCTTTTCATCCTTCCAAGTTCTGCTAACTATCCCTTTAGTGGATGCTTCTAGATGATGCACATCTATGGCACATGATGTAGTCCCAAGGTCTACCTTTTCATCTATAAAATTCTGAATAGTAGGATCTTGAACTTCTTCATTGGTTTTTGGCTAGGCAATTTTTTCATTCCAATTCCCTGTGTTTGGGTCAACATATACCCTGGATGTTGTTTTTAACTTTTTGGATTTAAGATTTTTCCCTAAACACTTGCTCACCATATCTTCTAAGGCTAAATAAAATGGAACTAATTTCCTTTTATGATTGATTGAACTTTTTAGCCATTTAGGTGCAGAGGCTAAGGTTTCTACTTCAGGATTCAGTTGATCAGAAGGCACAGTTGAAACAATCCTCAATTTAGTAGAATCAAAAGGAATCATTGTATGTTGATCTGTAATAACCTCTTCCATCATTGGTGAATTAGATTATTTATCACCTTTGGTTTTTTATTAATCCTCTTCAGAATTCAAATCCATAATCACTTTTTCAGAAATCTGATTCTTCTTCTTGCTTTGAGTCCTTGACTTGGTGGCACGAGGAGGTAGAGTAGTTACAAGGGCCTTCTCAGATTATTTGATGATAGGATCCCTTCTAGTTTTTGACTTGGAATTACCTACATCATAGATAGCAATAGGCTAGTTAGATGAGCTTATTGGGAATGGAGATTCATTTATTACCATACATTGATGGGAGACTATGTTTTGAGTTCTTCCTAGTTTTTACTCAGCCATTTTTTCAGTTCTCCTTATTACTAGGATGGTCTTAAATTCAATTCTATATTTTTTGCTTTTCTCCTAGTTAATTTTTAGAATAGATGATTATTTTATCTATTCTAATTGAGGATCAGTCACCTATTCATCATTGTCAACAATTCCAAAAATGTCCATGTTTAATTTAAGGGTAATTATTTGGCCAAGGGAGAACCTAGACCATAGTCTTCTTCTGACTTCAAATTCATCTGAACAATCCTCCTAATAATCCTCTAATTAAGGAATATGTGAAAACCCTGTTCTAAGATCCAAGTTATCTCTGGCAAAACCTTTGCTATCAAATTGTGGTCTGGCTATGAAGTATTGAAAATTGAATTTCTTAAGATCCAATTCTAAATTCAAAGCATCAGATGCTATTTTGGATGAATAACATCCAATTTCAATAGGAAAAGATACACCAAATTTATTCTTCATTGGGAATTGTTTTATCTACATGTGCTAATTGCATGCAGATTTCTATTAACACAAATCAGTCAAGAACATACCTCGATAACCTCAAAGGTTCACCGTCAAAACCCCCAACTCTGATATAAGTGAACCTAGAAAATTGAATGAATAAACTATTGTAAATATTAATTATATGTATAGCTTCATCAGATAACCTTTTATTGATGTTTGAAAAATCAAAAGTCATTTTCCTAGTGAAAACATCATTAACCCTCCTGTAATCCTCATAGCAGTTATGCATTTATAACTGTGAGTAATAATCATAAATTTTATTGTCTTCAGCTAAGGGTGAATGAAGTAACCCTACCCATTGTCTCATAGAAGCCAGGTAATAGAGGAGGTATGAAGACATATAAAACTCTCTATTTCCCAAACAATTAATTACACCTAGATGCAAACTTTCAGCTACAATTTATACCCAATCCAAATATTGCTCTCCCTAGAGAATCACCTATATGAAAAAGTACATCCAATCCTCCCAATAATATGCATGAGCATTTCCCTTTAAACTATGTAGTAATACTATAATATCTTGTACTTTTAGAATCATATGATTTCTTGTTAATGGTCTAGGTAGTCTTGAACCTCCTTTTTGGAATTTTAAGAACCAATTCCTAGTAATCATGCTCTTATAAATTACTTTCTTTAATGAAAAATAACTATATGAAGAAGTAATACTGAGGTCAGAGTATGGTTCCTTGGGAGGAATTCTCATCACAAACATTAGGGTTTATCTATTAATATGTAATAAAACATTACCATCTGCAGTAATGATGCATCTATTCTGAGGTTCATATCTATTCATGCATTCAATGACTAATTTGGGGCATTGGATAGCCATGGGAAAGGTCGTAGCTTTAACTAAACCACTTTCTACAATTTTTTGCATCATAGGATTTGACATAGGATTTCTATCCCTTTCCTCAAAATCTTCCAAATCATATTGGACTGGAGAAGTGTCCCCAATTTCAGGCAGAGAACATATGAGACTAGGGCCATGCTCGTAATCAAGACAAGCGGATTTCATGGCTATAGGTTAGATAATATAATGAAAAGAGAATGTTTTGAATTTCTTTTTTTTAAAATAATGTCATAAATTCAAAAGGATCCTTGTTTCCAACTAAGTAAAAGAACTAACTTAAAATAAGAGTGAAACTCACCTTAAATTTATCTGAAATCAATACAAATTCAAGCAATCGAATATATTATACCACCTGTGCTATTCTCCTTTGTATCACCCAGTATGCTTGTTTGCTAAATTTAAATTATTCTTTCTTGATACAGATATTAATCAAGATTAAATAATTAAATCAAAAAAATACATGCTAAACATGCTTGAAAATACATGCATTCTGACATATGCATTAATGGCAAGCACATTTTGCATGTGATTTTGATGAGTAATGATTATCTGTAACCTCATGAAAATTCAAAATTTTCCACCTTATAATGAGTTTTGGATATATTCTCCTCTAAATCTCCCACTAATTTTAACTTAGATAAATCCTCAGGGTGAGATGAGAGTATAACTATTGAAACATTAAACCACTGAACTTTTGAAAATTTTGGTTCAACTTCAGGGTTCAATGATATGAAATAAAATACACATACTGACCAATAGTCACATGAATTTTCTAGAAACTTTTGAAGTTTGAAACATTGAACCATTGAACTTTTGAACACTTTGCTTTGCTATTACATTGATGTTTTGACGTACTCTTATGATGATCTAAAATCTCTTAGGCCGACATTGAACCATTGAACTATTGAATTCTAAAAAAGGGTTCAAGTTCAACTAGAAGGTTTAAAGACATAATTGAAATACAAAAGAATAAACAATTCACCTTGAGAAATATTGAACCATTGAACTTTCTATGTAGGTTCAAGCGATAGGTTTAATCAGTAGGTTCAAGTGATAGGTTCAATTGGTAATTTAATCTATATAAGGGAACTGAGTGAACATGACTCTTTACAAAACATCAAGTATTGAATTATTGAACTATTGAACCATTAAACTTATTAAACGTTTGAACTCTGAGAAAGGTTCAAGTTCAAAGGTTCAATTCTTTTAGGAATTTCACATATAAGAAATGATAGGTAGATGAACTTTCTTAAATAAAGATTCAACCTAATTAACAAAAGTATGACCAACAAGGGGAACTAATAAGTCAACTCTTGCTTAAGTAGAGTACATGAAAAAATGTATAAAGGTGACTCACAAGCTAACATTGGCTCTGACTAGGGACTGCATTTTATGGCAAAATGTAGAGAACTTAGAAACTCTAGTTACACAGACCAGGAACACAGAAATAAAAGACAAAGGAGAAATACAAACCAAAAATAAGAAAATAAAACACAAAATGTAACAAAAAAAGAAAAGGATATGTACAAAATAAGGGATACATGTTTCATATTCGGTACAACTTGAGATCCTATCCATTATAGGATAGGGGTAAAATAGCTCCATCCAAATATTACAATTTGAAAGAATTAAGACCAAGTACCTAATGAATTTTGAAAGGCCCTTTCTAAAGTGAATCAAATTTACCATGTGCTCCTTTAGGTTCTCTTCTTCTATCCCATAACAATACTTCATCTCCTTCTATGAACTTTTTGGGTCTAGTTTTCTGATAAAAAATCTTTTTAACTCTAGTTTAATGAGCAGTAATATAATCAACTAGTGTATTCCTTTCCTCTTCAATTTTAGTTAAATACATAACTCTTTTTTATAACAAATCTTGAAAATACTAATCTTAAATAATATTTTATAACCTAGCTATAGATAATTTTAGAGGTAATGATAGCTGTGCTTCTATTCCATAAACCAGCTCAAATGGTGCCATTCCTATTGCTCTTTTTGGGGTTGCCCTGTCAGCCCAAAGTGCTTCATATAGTCTTTTATGACAATCTCTAGGGTTATCATTTACCAATTTCTTCATGATGGATATCATATTTTTATTTTAGGACTCTGATTGTCCATTCCTTTAAGGGTAATAATCTGATGAGTGAGAAAGATAGATACTATGTTCATATCAAAATGAAGTAAGCTCCATTGAAGAAAAATTGGTAGCATTATCTACCACAATATTTTGAGGAACACCAAAATGTACCATTATATTTTCTTTCATAAAATCACATACCACTTCTGAAGTAGTTCTCTTCATAGGGATTACTTCAACCCATTTCATAAAATAATTAGTTTCTATTAGAATGTGTGTATGACTAGCACTTGAAGGAGGTGAAAGAGGACCAATGAAGACTAATCCCCATTATTTGAAAGGTTATTCAATAATGATAGGTCATAGAGGTAATGTTGCAAGCTATGGTCTTCCTAAAAATAATTTGCATTTTTCATAGTTAGCCACCCATTTATATGCATCTTTGAACATACCTGGTCAATAATAACAATTTCTAAGGATTTTGAAAGCTGTGATCGATGAAGAGAAATGGCCACCATAGGCTTCATTATGAAAAACTTCCAATAGTTTGCATTGTTGTTCCTTATCTACACATCTCAAAAAGGTTCCATCTAGTCCCTTTTTATATAGGACATCACCCCATATCACATATTTTGCTGATTTTAACTTCAGATTCCTCTTCTCCTTCAGGGATAAATGACTGGGATAGTCTTCATAATCAAGATAGTGTACCACGTTTAAGAACCAGGGGTCTTGTAAGCTCACCAATAAGATAGTAGGAAGTTCTTCTTCTTTACTTTCAGCTACCAATTTGCACAAACCTTGACCTCTAACTAATTTGGTTGGCTTATTCTCTAGATCATATTCTTGAATTTTAGCAACCCATGTTGCTCTATTGTTCATCCCAACCTCTTGTTGAGTTAGAATGATTTTCATAGCTGAACTAGGAACAAATATAATTGAATGAAAAAGAAGTATATAATATGTAAATTGTTTAACAGCCTTTACTACAACAAAATCTTATTTCTCATCCAAAGAATATTTAAGTTCATGCTTCTTGAGAGGAACACTCATAAAGGCTATTGGGGCTTCTACATTTACTTCATTTTTTTGTAACAAGATGCCAGACATGGTATGTTCTAAAGCATAATAATAAATAACATTTTTTTTGGAAATCGGGATTTACCAAAGTAGGTGTTTGTGTAATTGCTTCTTTAATATCTTCAAATGCTTTTTTAGCAGCTTCATTCCATTTGAATGCTTGTTTTTCACTCATCATCCCCACAATATGTTTTGTAATCTCATCAAAATTAGGAATGAACCTTCTTAGAAAATTAATCTGACCAAATAAAGACTTAACTCTAGTCCTATTAGAAGGAAGACTTAACTATTGTATTGCTCTAACTCTTTCTAGGTCAATTTTGATTCCACCCTTTGAAACTAGGTGTCCGAATAATTTCCCTTCTGTAACATAGAAAAATGACTTCTTAGGATTAAGAGATATCCCATGACTAAGGCATCTTTGTAAGATGGTCTTCAGATCCTTCAAATGATCTTCTCTTTTTCTAGAGAAAATAGTCAAATCATCAAGATAAATAACAATAATTCTATCTTTTAAATATTTAAAAGATGAATCCATCACCTATTGAAAAGTTATACCAGCATTAATTAGACTAAAGGGAATATGGTTATAAGCAAAATTTCCTCAAGGTTTAGTGAAAGTAGTTTTATGTTGGTCAACTATAGCTACACTTATCTGATTATAACTTGAGAACCCATCTAACATAGACATCATTTCTGACCTAGCAACAGTTTGTAAGATGTGATCCATTATAGGCAAAGGATAATTATCTTTTAAACTGGCTTGATTCAAATTCTTGAAGTCAACATAAATTCTTATTTCTCCATTCTTTTATGTACTGGAACAATGTTCACCACCTAGGTGGAGTGATGAATTGGATAAATAATCCTATCCTTTAGCATCTTGTGAATCTCCTTAAAGATAGGCTCAACAACTTTTAGGTTATAATTTCTCAGCTTCTACCTAAATGGAATTACATTTGCTTTCAAAGGGATATGATGTTAAAACTATCCACGTCTAAAATATTTAAGGTCATCATAGCACCAAGCAAAGACATCCTTATACTTCATTAATAGATTAATTAATTCATTTTTGTCCTCTAGTGAACAACACTTAATAATGGAGATCCATTTGGGGTTAGTTTCACTTCCAATTTTGATTTTCTCATGGTCCTCTATTTTGTTAGGATTCTGGACAAGCTTGATTTTAGTATATCCATCTTGTCTAGTGAACAAATGTTCTAGAGAGACCAATCCTTTAAGGATTTTATTTCCTTTTAATTGAATTACATCATCTTTTGAATTGATCCCTGGATCAGGATTGAATTCTTTACATTCTATTTTAGAACCTTTAAAATAAGTCCCTAGGAACATATCAGCATTCTTAAAAAAAAATTGATCTATTTATTATTCTCAAAAACTTGCCAATTTTTAGCATTATCCAAGACATTAAGATGATAGATTAGTTCTATTCTAAATGAATCCTTTTCAAAATTAGGGTGTGGGAGAAGAAGAGAAGCTGATACTACTATAGAATTTGCCCAAGTATTCTGGTCTCTGATAATTACTTCAATAGAAAAGGCATCAAAAAATTCTATCTCATCCTAAACTCTGTTTCTGTAATGTCTTAATCTGTCATTTTTAATTGAGAAAATTCCTCTTACTTATTTGACAATCAATTGAGCATCTCCTTTTTCCTTGAGTATTTTTATAACTTTTATTTTAGCTTCATTTAACCCAATCAATAAAACTTCATATTCTATAGTATTATTAGTGTTTTTAAATTCAAGTTTGAAAGAGTAAGGAAAATGTTTACCTTCAAGTGAGATCAACACAACTCTTGCTCCTAAACCAGTGGTAACACAACTACTATCGAATTCCATGGTCCATAAATCATCTGAATGAATAGAATTTGGGATAGATTCTTCTTTTAAATCTTTAGAGGAGAGAAAATAGTTACAAAATTCACATTCTTTAAATAGAATCTGAGACTTAGGATCATTAGAAGGATATACTGTAAACTTACATTTAGGTTCAGGTTATAGCTTAACTTTTTGCTTTCCCACTAGAATTGTAGCTTCTAACCTATCTAATTTAGTCTACCCTCCCAAATATTTGCAAAAAGTTTTGCTCAACAACATCCCATAACTAGCAGGGATATCTACTACCAAGATAGTCAACTTCACCTTTTTATCAGGATAGGCTGCAAGAGCAATTCGTGCATCTTTGATTTGTCTGAGCAAAGAAATATATTTGCTATCCATGGAGTAACATATACCAAATGTTTTTGTAAAGGATAGGCCTAAGGCTTTGGCTACATAAGAAGGCATTATATTATCAAAAGCACCTGAGTCTATGATACATTTGCTGAGTTTATGACCATTTACGTATAAATAAACATAAAATGGGTTGGGTTTCATATCATCCATATAAGGAGTATTATCAGATGAATTGAGGGTCATTCTAGAAGTATGAGTGGGTGATTCAGGTGGAGAATTAAATAATTGGGCAATGGGAGACTCAGTATTAACATTTAATTAATTTTTAGGTTCAACTTCTGTAGCACCATTTTTGACATATTTAACCAATTTATCAAGTTCTTTGGGTTTTCACCTGAGGTATTTAGTAGGGGATATTTGAATTTTTTTAGACTTATGAAAATCTAAATATCAAAATAAGTCTCACAATCATTTCTATTTAACAAATAACTTTCTTGTGTCTTAGCATCAAAAGTTTTAGTAAAAGGTTCCTTACCTTTAATGAACACTTCTTGAGTATTAGAAAATCTCAGATTCTTTTGACTTCTAGTAAGTACAACACATGAAGGTTTTTTAAGAATAACCAATATTTTACCTCCTTTTTCTAAATCTAAATCATATTCTAGGAAGTGTATTTCAGAGTTGATAGGTCTCTCAAAGCTTCTTTCTTCTTCAGTAATCTCCCCTAAGACATCTTGAGTAGTAGTCATTGTGAGTATATCTAATCATTTTTGGACAAGAATTTCTATCATGATCAGTAGTCAAATGAAAGACACGCATGCTATTTCTTCTAGGAGGGGCCTCAATAGTCAATCTTGGTCATGTTGATGTAAGAGGTAATGTCTTACCAATATTTTCTTGCTGATTTCTCCTACTAATATCTTGATATGGTTGTTGGAAAGTAGTACTAGTCTTAGGTAATTATCTTTTTGGAGAAATCATATCATTGACTAAATTTTAAAGTACAAGATTCGTAGAAGATGAGGGATGACCATTAGGTACTTGGACTTATTTCTTCCATTTTATAGAAATAATAATATCATCTTTCAAATCAACTGACAATGATTGTGCACCTGTTAAATTGACAATTACACCTCTTCTAAGATGAAAACTTATATCAAGAGGCATAGAATTAATAAAGAAGCATTTCTGATTCTTAGTAGTTGGCCTTTTAGTAGTAGGAATCTTGTGCATAATCCTATTGAATTTGGCTATAAATTCCCTCATGGGTTCATGTATTTATTTCTTGAGATAAGTCAATTGAGCAAGAAGGGAATGTTCATATTCTATGCTTTTAAACCTATATTCAAACATAGTTTTCATATCATTCCAGTGTGTGATTGAAGAATCAATTAGATGATAAAACCATTGTGCTACAATATTAGTTAGAGTTTGTACAAAAATCCTTATGGATACATCTTGATGTTGTACACCTAACACATCACATGCTACTACAAAATCACTTAAATGTTCATCTGGTGATTGTCTTCCATCTCCATTAAATTTGGGTATATTTTCCATTGCATTTTTAGGCAAAGGATTAAGGTTGGCCCCTAAATTCAGAGGTCTTATGGTTGCTCCCCAAGGTTGGGCCATTGGAAGAAAATTTATGGCAAAAGGAAAGATAGTATTAGAAAGGGTTAAGGCTTGACAGACAAAGGATGTAGAGGGTTTTGGAGGGCTAGGAGGTTTACTTCTAGATTTTCTAACAAGAGTAGGAATATAAGGAAAATTTAGGCTTTGCAATGTTTGAAAAGTAGAATCTTCAATTCCTTCTCTTCTCAAAGACCTTATGTATCTTCTGGAATCCAACTTATGATATTATAATTAATAACTTTTATGCTGCTCTTAATCTTTTCACACTTCATGGGGTTTAATTCCTTGATGCATTTTTTATTTGTCTTCTTCATTGCCTAAGTAACAGTAATCTTATATTATCAGCTAATTATTCTTCTTTTTCTAATATTCTACTTTCTAATCTATAATCATCAATATTCTGATGAGAATGCCAAGAAAGAGTATTTAACTAGCTAATTATATCTTCTTGTTTCTTGAAAACCAAGATTATGTTGTAAAACAAGAATTATATTTTCATGAGGAAGCACCATTTTTGCCTCATATTAAGGCAACCAAATCAATTTCCTTCCCCAGTGGAGCCACCAAAAAATTGTTGGCTAACAGATTTGTCCTTATATAAAAATATTTTATTTTAACTCCATACCCTTCTCTCAAGAACAAGTAAGTTAAACAAAAAATGGGTGAACTATCAAGATTAGTTCCCCTATGAATTAAGGTATAGCTCCCTTTAATATTTTCAATGAATTTAAATATTTAGAAACACTTTTAACCAAAAAGTGCTTAAAGGCAAACTAACATCCATACATCATTATGTTATGAATGCAAGATTTTATAATAATAATAGGTAACAGAATACATAGATTCTATTTTAAATAATAATTAAATAGATAAACGTATATATGCTAAACCAATAAATGATAAAACACACATAATGGATTGTCTAATGGAATATTAATTACTATATGAAAGAAGATTTCACATAGAAAACCTAATTTCAAATACTCAAATGCACAGATCCAAATATGTGGTAATTAATTCTCCTTTTGATTCATAGATGAAAAACATTTCAAATAAACATCACATATATTGTAAATGATAGTGGTCTAATTCAGAAATTTTGTCACTCCTTTTCTTCTTCTATATCCTTTCTTCTATTTTTATCACTAAAAGTATATCTCATTGCCTTAACTCAGCCATATTTTAAACTAAACCAGAGTTAAATTAACTCTGACCCATATGATATTTAGTTTTTATAAATTCAATAAAGATTAAGTTTTGAATAGAAAAGTAACTGAATAACTAAATAAAAGAGTCTATGTAAGTAAAATCATTGTTGAAGTGATGGACTAGGATCTCCATATTTGTTGTATTCAGTGGGGAGACACGTTGAGATTTCCATTCCTAAAATGTTGTAACAAACTCCTAAACTTTCAAATGATTGGGTATGCTGACATGTTTTATCCTTAATTTCTAGATGTTTTCTTCCCTCTAAATTTTTCCCATCTTCTCTATATTTTCTGGGAGTATGTCAATACAGTGGCAAAGAAGTAACTCTACCTTTGAAATCTAAGAGAAGTTTTTAGTTGATAAGCTATCACTTTATTTAATGATGTTGATCTTTTCCCTAAAGGATTGAATCACAACATTGACATCTTCTACTAGTTTTCCATCATCTTTTATATATTTGATATCAATAATCTGTAGATCATGCTATAATGACTAAATGAATTCAGTTATTTCATTGATCATTTTTGTGATTTCCAATCATCCTTCTCTACATACTAAATTTCTCCATTCAACATTTTTCTGACTTACATATAATATATCTTCATCCAATCCTGTCAAGTTCTTTTCTGATAAAAACTTTGTTATCCCATATGTTTGCACCTCATCAATCTGTTTCATTACACTCATCCATTTTCCTTCATATTTTATCCATAAAGCATTTTGAGTCTTCAAATATTCAATAGTAATCATGGTTAGATCATATACATTCCTAAATTTATGAATGTATTATGTACCTTTCAAGATGATGCCATCCACCCAACTATCAAATATTCTAGTAATCATTTTGTCTCTGTGTATTTGGTCCATCATCCTTTGATTGACAAGATATTTTGGGTCAAAAGTTAGGGGCATTTAGGTAATTAGTTGTGGATTTGGACTATGAATGGCATCAATATACTCTGTCATTGACTGCACAATCTATTTTAACTCCCTTTTATCCTTTTCATCCTTCCAAGTTTTGATGACTATATTTTGAGTGGATGCTTCTAGGTGATGCAGTCCCAAGGTCTACCTTTTCAACTATAAAATCCTAAATAGTAAGTTCTTGAAATTCTTCATTTATATTTGGCTAGGCAATTTCTACATTCCAGTTCCCTGTGTTTAGGTCAACATCTACCCTGGCTATTATTTTTAACTTTTTTGATTTAGGAGTTTTCCCTAAATAGTTTCTTACCATATCTTCTAAGGGTAAAGAAAATGGAATTACTTCCTTTTATGACTGATTGAACTTCTATCCATTTAGGTGCAGAGGCCAAGGTTTCTTTATCAAGATTCAGTTGATCAGAAGGCAAAATTGAAACAATCCTCAATTTAGTAGAATCAGAAGGAATCATTGTCTATTGATCTATACTAACCTCTTCCATCATTGGTGAATTATATTCTTTATCGCATTTGGATTTTTATAAATCCTCTTCAGAATTCAAATCCATAATCACTTTTTTAGAAATCTGATTCTTCTTCTTGCTTTGAGTCCTTGACCTGGTGGCACAAGGAGGTAGAGTAGTTACAAGGCCCTTCTCAGATTCTTTGATGATAGAATTCCTTCTAGTTTTTAACTTGGAATTACCTGCATCATAGATAGAAATAGGCTAGTTAGATGAGTTTATTGGGAATGGAGATTCAAATATTTCTGTACTTTAAAGGGAGACTATGTTTTAAGCTCTTCCCAGTTTTTTTTCTCTCAACCATTTATCAGTTCTCCTTATTACTGGGAGGGTCTTAACTTCAATTCTATCTTTTTCTCTTTTCTCCCAATCAATTTTTGGAATAAATGATTATTTTATCTATTCAAATTGAGGATCAGTCACTTATTCATCATTGTCAACAATTTCAAAAATGTCCATGTTTAATTTAAGGGTAATTATCTACCCAAGGGAGAACTTGGACCATAATCTTCTTCTGACTTCAAATTCATCTGAACAATCCTCCCAATAATCCTCTAATTCAATAATATGTGAAAAACCTATTCTAAGATCCAAGTTATCTCTAGTAAAACCTTTGACAAGTATTGAAAATTAAATTTATTAAGATCCAATTCCAAATTCAAAGCATCAGATGCTTTTTTGCATGAATAACGTCCAAGTTCAATAGGAAAAGATATACCAAAATTATTCTTCATTAGGAATTTTTTATCTACATGTGCTAATTGCCTGTATATTTCTATTAACACAAATCAGTCAAGAACATACCTCAGTAACCTCAAAGGTTCACCATCAAAACCCCAAACTCTGATATAAGTGAACTTGGAAAATTGAATGAATAAACTACCATAAATATTAATTAGTTATATAGCTTCATTAGACAACCTTTTATTGATGTTGTTTGAAAATTCAAAAGTCATTTTCCCAATAAAAACATCACTAACCCTCTTGTAATCCTCATAGTATTTATGCATTTATAACTGTGAGTAATAATCATAAATTTTACTATCTTCAGCTAAGGGTGCATGAAGTAACCCTACCCATTATCTCATAGAAGGCATTAGAGGAGGTACAAAGACATAAAACTCTCTATTTCCCAAACAATTACTTAAACCTAGATGCAAAATTTTAGCTACAATTTCCACCCAATCCAAATATTTCTCTCCCTAGAGAATCACCTGTATGATAAAGTAAATCCAATCCTCCTAATAATATGCATGAGCATTTCCCTTTAGCCTATGTAGTAATACCATAATATCTTGTACTTATGGAATCATATGATTTCTTATTAATGGTTTGGGTAGTCTTGAACCTCCTTTTTGGAATTTTAAGAACTAATTCCTAGCAATCACGCTCTTGTAAATTACTTTCTTTAATGAAAAATAACCATATGAAGAAGTAATACTGAGGTCAAATTATGGTTCCTTGGGAGGAATTATCATTACAGACATTAGGGTTTGTCTATTAATATACACTAAAACATTATCATCTATAGTCCTAATGCATCTATTTTGAGGTTCATATCTATTCATGCATTTAAGGACTAATTCAGGGCATTGGATAGCCATGGGAAAGGCCACAACTTCAACTAAACCACTTTCTATAATTTACTACATCATAGGATTTGACATAGGATTTCTAGCCCTTTCCTTAAAATCTTCCAAATCATATTGGACTAGAGAAGTGTCCCCAATTTTAGATGGAGAACATATGAGACTAAGGCCATGCTCTTAATCAAGACAAGTGGATATCATGGCTACAGGTTAGAGAATATAATGAAAAGAGAATGTTTTAATTTTTTTTTTTTTTTTTTTTAAATAATTTTGTAAATTGAAAAGGATCCTTCTTTCCAACTAAGTAAAGGAACCAACTTATAGTAAGAGTGAAACTCACCTTAAATTTATCTAAAATCACTATGAATTCAAGCAATATAATATCTTATACCACCTGTGTTATTCTCCTTTGTATCACCCATTATGCTTGTTTACTAAATTTGAATTATTCTTTCTTGATACAGATATTAATCAAGATCAAATAATTAAATCAAAAATAATATGTGCTAAACATGCTTCACAAGACATGCATTCTGACATATGCATTAATGGCAAGCATATTTTACACACAATTCTAATGAGTAATGATTATCTATAACCTCATGAAAATTCAAATTTTTTTGCCTTATAATGAGTTTCAGATATATTCTTGTCTAAATCTCCCACTAATTTTAACTTAGAGAAATCCTCAGGGCGAGATGAGAGTATAACTATTGAACCATTGAACCATTTAACTTTTGAAAATTATGGTTTAACTTCGGGGTTCAATGATACAAAATAAAATACACATATTGACCAATAGTCACATGAATTTTATATAAACTTTTGAAGTTTGAAAAATTGAACCGTTGAAATTTTGAACTTTAAGACATTGAACCGTTGAAATTTTAAACTCCAAAAAAGGGTTCAAGTTCAATCGGAAGGTTCAAAGACATAATTGAAATACAAAGGAACAAATAGTTCACTTTGAGAAATATTGAACCATTGAAATTTGCTATGTAGGTTTAAGCAATAGGTTCAATCAGTAGGTTCAAGTGACAGGTTCAAGTAGTACTTTAATTTATACAAGGGAACTAAGTGAACATGACTCTTTACAAAACATCAAGTATTGAATTATTGAACCGTTGAACCATTGAACTTATTGGACTTTTGAACTCTGAGAAAGGTTCACGTTCAAAGGTTCAATTCTTTTAGAAATTTCACATACAAGAAATGATAGGCAGATGAACTTTCTTAAATAAAGAGTCAAATTAATCAACAAAGGTATGACCAACAAGGGGAAATAATAAGTCAACTCTTGCTTAAGGAGAGAACATGAAAAATTGTATAAGGGAGAATCAAAATCTAACAATCATACATGTGGTCTCAATGACCATCACCTGATGCTCATCTTGGTGGTCATTCACTATCGTATAGATTATGTGTCCTCTTGTCACATTACCTATCATTTACACTAATGTTGGAGCCTTATTCCTATTGGTAATTTATGGTTCCAATGGAAATTCACATGCATAATGATCAAGTGATTCAAAAATAAATCACATAACATTTTTTTGGTCTTGCCCAAAGGGGTCTCTAGATATTCTTTGTTCAAAGAAAATTATTGACCCTGAAGGTCTCACTTATTCCAATTGATAAGGCTACGTAATTCCAGTTGAGTGGTGGCTTTAAGACCCAACCTCTCTTCATATTTTACAATATTTTTAAAACTAGTTGTTGTTCCAACTATGTCTTGAATGGTTACTCTCCTACTACCATTGTGGGGGTCTAGAGTTCCATTTAATTTCTCTCCAACCTCCCCTAAGTTGAGGCTATGCACCTTATGATCTTGAGTCACACTAATATTACAATTTGTCATGAAATTTCTCTTAGGCATCCTGTGCCTTTATATGAGACTCCTCAGCCAAATAGTTCTTTTCAACTACTATTTCTAGGGATGAGGGAGCTAATATTCACACTACACTAGCCAACTCTAAATGTAAGCCTCTATTGAACTTATTCACTTGGATAGTTTCATCCATGTAACCCTACACATATTTGATCAAATATAAAACATGACACTCATATTTAGCCATGATGCTAATCCCTTTTCAAAGGTTTTAAAACTCATCCAATTTTTTTTGCACATAATGAAGGTATAGGTAGCATGCTCTGAAATGCTCCTCAAATAATTCCCATGTGAGGGAAGCTAGTGTTAGGTGGAGCTTATGCTCCTCTCCTTCCCACCAAATTTTAGTTACATCCCTAAGAAGATGGATGACAAAAAGGAACTTCTCATTGGATTCACAATCATACAAAGAGAAACATCCTCTCATGATATCTAACCATGCCTCTACTATGAATATTTCCTAACTACCATAAAATGTTAGAGGATACAATTTGATGAATTCCTTTACTAAGTATCTAAGTACAAGCCTAGGAAGCTAATCTAAGTCTCACCTCTCTCAATGATCATTATGGTGATGAAATTAACCTATATCACCCTAATAATGGTGATGGGTAGGACTCCTAAGCCTTTATCTTTTAACTAATATTTGATCATCCTAGGAATGTGGTAGAGAGTGCCCTTCTGACTCATTTTTTACTAAAATCAATCTCTTTTTTAGAACATATCTCATTTTTTGCATAGATAAGAGGATATAGGGTCCAATTTAATTCAATCCCAATGAATTTAGAGGCTCATGCTTAGCAATAGAATTATCACCATGACATGCTCAACATCCTCCTCTCATTCTACATACCAATAGGCAATACATCAGAACCATTACATAAAATAATAAAGGTTAAATCAACTTAAAATCCTTGAGCTCTTAATGTTATAACCTAGGATATAATACCAGAATGTCAAGCCCATTTTTTTATCTCAAAAATAATATACATAACACAAAAATTAAATGAAAAAAAACCAAAAGACATGGCTATAAAACTAAATCCATTCTAATCATAAGACATATTAAGGTGAATCATGCTACTACCATAAGACAACTGAGACACACTATAAATAATAAGTCCATAGTCCTATTTCAATGGGTTATCTCTCAAAATTATTTCAAAAGCTCATGATGGAAATGTGATTATGCTTATGATGTTGGGATCACCATAAAATTTATTCTCAGATGCTACTGATGTCATCAGGATCCATGTGTCCACCATAGGTTTTCTAAAGCCTAAGTTATTGAGAGAGGTGGATGTGCTACACATCATGATTATGGGACCCTGAACCTAAGCCTTCAATTTTTTTTTTGTGCCTTTTATTTTGACAAATTTGGAACAAAATTACAAAGACCCAAAGATTTCAACTTATTTTAAGTCTTTAGAACTTTTTTCTTTGAGACTTCATGCAAAACTTATGACATTATGCATTCCAAAGATCCAATCCTTAGTCTTTCATGAAAATTGATTTCATGAATTTTTGTTTGAAGACTTACAAATACATAAGGATTCATAACTTTGTTTTAAAAAAATCAAAATAATTTCTCTGAAGACCTAAAATTTAGGATAGTATTTTGAAGTCTTTGGAACTTTTGCCTTCATGTAAAAGTTTTGACAAAGTCATAATAATTTCTTGTGAAGACCCAAAAGAAAAGATCTTTTCAAAGTCTTTTGAACTTTTGTATTTGTAAAAAAGTTTTGACAACTCTTTTGTCAAAAAGTGTGAAGGCCAATTTCTATTCAAAATATGCTAAGTCTTTTGATTTTGATCTATCCCCTTTTGTTTTTCCAAACTAGAAAAACATGAAGCTTCAATTAATTACACAAGTTGAAAGGTTGACCTTAGATTTGCCAAGGCATATAAGCATTCAACTAAGATAAGGTTGAAGCCTATATAAGATTAATAAAGAAGATCCAATATTAATAAAACTCCATATACTTTATTAAATGATCTAGTTGATGGGAAGACATAAAATAGGTAGTGAAACTCTACTACTAAGGCCAAGGGGATCCTTT
Organism: Torreya grandis; assembly: GCA_037957365.1. Lineage (NCBI taxonomy): Eukaryota > Viridiplantae > Streptophyta > Pinopsida > Cupressales > Taxaceae > Torreya > Torreya grandis. Next base: position 1,528,307 of record JARHVA010000969.1, read on the forward strand.
CACAAGACCTCCATCTGATCCCAAAACAAGATGAAAAAATTCAATGAACTATTTCTATTGTTATTCCAAATAAAAATCCATATCTCAATGATTGAATTCAACTCAATTGTACATAAAATTGATTCAATAAACAACCATAATAGATTTAAGAGAGAGACATTCATATATAATAGAGATTTAATCAAAATAACTCAATGTCTTTTATTAGAAAATCCATAAGGTCCAAGAGCATTCTTTATATAATGACTCCTTCCCAAGGGTCTCACTATGAATATGATTCAACATAAATATATTACTAGGATTTATCCATACTGTAATAATTCCAATCCCTTTTTATGATTATAAATAGATTAATTGCTAAAGCAATATAAAATATCAAATTTCATTCCTTTGTTACATAAGAAAGAGGTTCATCTCTCGATTTGGTTAAGTAAATAAGGACAAAGTAGTCTTAAATAGTTTTTCTCATGTATTACCAAGAATTTTTTGGCCATAATAAGGAGGGCTCACTACCCAACCTTTTATTATCATTAAGCTATTACTCTAAACACACAGAAGCTTGAGACTACCAACTCTGATAATGTTTATATCGCTTGGTAAAGGCATGTATAGGTATATAATCAAGGATATATTACCATAATGGAAACACCATTCACTACTTATAGTCCGAATTCCCATCTTTACCCAGGAGACTCTAAATCCCAAATATAAGATAAATAAACATATAAATGATCAATCTGGTGAAGCAAATCAGTCAAGAATATAGTACTAGTAGACAAGTTCTTATAACATAATAGGGCCCACCAAAATATTAAAATAAAAATAGGATCTATCATTTTATTGCTTCTTACCAATGGTCCTGTGAGAGTTTAACAACTTACTACTATGAACAATATAGGATAACTTCAACTGATACCACTATGATGTCCAAGTAAAGGTCAAATAACCTACCACCATACCTATCACAGGAGGACTTTGGCATGTTACTATCATGATACTTAGGTAAGGGTAAAAAAACATTCCACTATCCTCAACATAGGAGTACTTTGACACATTACCATTAGGACATTCATGGGTGTATCAAATAGACTTCTACCGTGTCTAACACATGAGGAATTTGATATGCTACCAACATGAAAATGTTTCTCACAAATCACCATCACTCAATATCAAAATAGAATATAATAATATGCACAAAATAATATAATCACTTCATGAAAATAAGGAGAAACAACCTCTCCAAGTCCTTAAAGGTTATGAATGGTAACTCAAGCAATTGACTACTTAACACAGGTATAAGAAGGGTTTAAGGGTAAATCTATTTTATGAAAAAACCATGCTTGTCATAGTCTCCTTCCTTCATTATCATTTTTTAATATTCATGAACACTTGATGCACACATCAAATTCCTCTAAACTAATAGCCAAAGCTATAAAATTTATTCAAATAAGGAAAATCTAATCAGTTGACCATAGCCAATCATTCATGGAATATCAATATCCTTGTAGATAATTTCATATGAGTCAATATATAATTAGTTACCATTTAATAAGATTAGAATCAATTATTCAACATGATTTAAGTCAATATATCTCATAGACATAATCAAATTTTATAAGGAGACATTGCATAAATAAATTTAAGCATCATTCTTTCATAAGAAATTAAAAAAGATTGATCATAGATTTTTATCATGGTTCCCAACACATGAAAATCCTTATTAAATCCGTTCACACCACAATTATATGTAAATTATAAACATAATTCCATAATAAAAACATAAAATCATAATTTCATAGTAATCTTTGTCAAAGATAATAACTATGCAAAACAGGGCCTTACACTTAGCCTAAGGGGCATCAACTCTAAGTTTTATATCATTAATGGATTTCTACCCTTAACCACATACCCCATTTTTAATAAAATTCACCAAATGGTAAATATGTAAAATTATCCTATTAGGTCACCAAATTTATAGTGTCTCCTCTATAGTGAACTCATTTTCTCTTATTTTGGTCACTCCCTTAGTTGTGACTACCCCTACCCCACTGATTCCTCCCCCTTCACCCATTATCACTCCTTTAATGTCTTACACATCATTATGGTTTTTGACCTTCCACTTCCACTCCCATGTATCCATATAACACTTCAAATTCTTTTCCATCCCCACCTACTACCACCACTATGTCCCATGTAATAACTAATTTTATGAAAAGTATTTATCTAGCATAGGCTCATAAAGTATAAATGGTGATCACTGAATAACTTGAGTTCAAAATACAATTTAAAAAACCCTTGAATAATCTCAATATGATGATCAAAATGAATCTTTTTTATATTAGACCCCCCACTTATACTATGGTCTAATAAGGCCTCTTCTTCTTGACTGAAACAAGGAAAGGATGGTTGAAAGATTCAGTTGAATGGATCAAAGACCAAGAATCAATACTTGATTCTATAGGGGACATGGGAAAGAAAATTATTTAAGGTATGAAGTATAATATTAGGAGATTAAATACCCTAAAAAATTACATGGTAATTGACAACATTTTTATTGAAGTGAAGGGAACTTTGGAATCCCTATAGAACCTACTAGTAAAATGTTGGAAAGCCAAAAAAAGGAGTAATCCATGGTAAGATAAGGTAAAATGGTTTCATGAGATTTTTATCAGCTTTGATATTAATTTTTCACACTATTCAAGTATGTCAACAAGGATAAATTACCATAATTAGACATCAGGACTACTTACAACATAAGGACAAGCCAAAGTTAGATTATTCATATGAAGACTTTGCTTGCATAACAACTGGGGAGATGAGCCTTATAGTGAGTTAAGCTGAAAATTCCATTTAATAAATCATGTAACTCTTTGAATAGGTAGGTATTGAATCTATGTATAATATATATGGCCACCCATGATCCTTCAAAGAATTATCTATCAAATTAGCCAACTTTATGTCAAATTTTAGGAATAAACTGAGAGAGGATAATAAATAAAGAAACATGCATTCCATAGAACTAGTTTTTATGCCAAATAAAAGTATAATAATGAAACCACAATGAAGGTATGCATCCAAAATACTTTATTTAATCATACAACCTAACTAAACAATAACATGGTACTATTCATAATAACCATCATCAACCTACCTAAGATTGAGGTAGATTATCATGCATGTCAAAATGTTATGGAATATTGGTTTTCTACCTTAGAAATTATGTCATAAATAGGGGCCTCTTATATTGGTCTCCTTTATTTGGCATACTTTATCCCAGTCCCATAGGTTCCAACACTAATACAACACCTTCAAATATGCCATGAGGACTACCAATTATGAAAGGCAATTTATATATTCCCTAGAGAACAAGCAACTAGCATAGAAAATACCAAACAACTAAAGAAGAACATCTCAAGGAGGATAATATGGATTCATTTCTCTAACTATATTTGAGGACTCTTTATTAGTGGGTGGTCACCCCTTTATTCTACAATTATGACTTTATTATCTTTTTTGTAATTGATTTTAGATGTTTCCAACTATGGCATATTCTCTTTATGGGAGGGAATGAATGCCTTAATACTATATATGGATCCAAAATTATTGTAAAATGGTCATAATTTTGAATATAAAACTCAAATAATTAAATAAAATTTTGAAAATGTTCATGATCATTTTGTTCTCTTTATGTATGTCTTCCAAATTCTTAGTTTAGTTTTAATGTTAGTTATTTTCATGGAATATGGTATGAGTCTAGATCATTATATATGTTTAGATAGGTTTAGATGTTGGCTAGCCTAATTAATTTATATGATTTATCTCATTTATCTAAATGGTCACATAAGATGTGTTTTTAATAATATCAGAGACTTTTCATTTCTAAGATAATGTTGTAGGGATCATGATTATCACAAGTTTTCCTTCATAATCTCCAATTCTAACTACCTAGAGGCAAATCCTTAGTCAAACCTATATATCATTCATAAGAGTAGTATCAATCAAAATCTCTAATAACTCATTTTTGCATTACCTTCTTCTCTTTTTTTATTTATTTTATCTACTTGAACCACCTATAAAGGTCTCGAGATACTATTATTGAAGTATAATTTAATAAGAAAAAAATATTATCATTATTGGTGCATTTTTTGGATAAGGGTTTTGAACTTACTATGTAGGCATTTGCATATTCTCAAAACTATTATCATCATGCTATGTAGGAGCGCCTAAAACCTAAAATCATTGCCTAGACTGTGTCCATAGTCCTAAAATGAGAGGGTGAAAATCCTTGGAACATTTGGCATGGGTAAAAATCACATAAATGAGAACCTAATTCTCAATTTATTCAACAAGGAAGCATAATTTATATCATGTTTTAATGGAAACATGGTTTTATTCAACACACAAGTGTACTTATTCCTTGATATTTAATTTTTAAATTTCAAATTATGAAATAAAATTTAAATGTATGAACATTGACTAATACATGCTTGTTATAATTTTTTCTATTGATTGACCTACATAATTAGAGATTCCTAAAAAATAAAAAGTGTGTTTTACACACTCAAGTATAATTTTTTTATTTAATTTATAAATTCCATTACTATAATAAAAGGTGGGTATTTTTAGATACTAAAATTTGGTATTAATTACTTTAAAATAATAAGATTGACACAAATTTACCACTCATAACTTATATGCACAAATATGGTTCTAACCTACCATTGTCTCACATCTACATGATAGCTCATGAGATTGATCCTTCCATAAAAAAAATTACACACCTAAAATAACCTCATTGTCTATTACAAACCTATGTACTATCCTACATAGACATCACCAAACCTTCATTTTAGTCCTCATATGCACAAATTAGTATTCTAATATTGGATTAATATCACTAGTCAATACTAACCTAACCTAATTGTACCAACCCTCTCCCAAAATTGGATAATATTTAAAATCCAATATATCCTTTATTAACCATAATAATATCTAGCATGTTAACGGTGTGAAAATTTACCCAATTAGACTTATGTGTGTGGTTTAATGTATGTACGAGTGAGTGAGTGAGTGTGTGTAAAGGCCTTACTTAATAGAGGATTGATAACTCATTTAGTATGCATCTATAAACTATTAAACATCAATAAATATGCCATGTTGTTTCCAAATTATAAATATTTCACTAGGAGCAATAATAAGCCAAGTTTAAAGCATACCAAATCTAAATCAAAGTAAGAATTTACAAGTATAAAATCCAAATTATTAGTTTAAATCATAGAATAAAGGAGTGAAATTTCAAAATCACATTAGGTGGGATAAATATGTGTGGATTTATTTCCCTCCTTGGAGTATTAGATACATAAGATATGGTCAATCATCAATAGAGGTGATTAGGGTTATATTAGCACATTACACTTTCATATTTTTTAATTGTTTTCTAGCCTTCATAAGAACACCTAGGGTTTCAAGCTAAAGGATATTTATTTATAGAGTTTATTGCATCATTAAAGTTAGACATCACACATACAAATTTTCTAGAGACATGTGAAGTTGATTGTACAACCATATAACCATCTTTCGACACAACTCACTATTGACCTCTTAAGTTAGTATATAAAATTGATATTAACCTAGATCTAACAGAACTGACCCTATCCAAAAAAAACACAATTTCTAAATTGGTTAAACAATATAAATTCTTCATTTTTTCCTCCATCAACACACATTCATATTTAGACAATCAATTAAAAAATATAAGTACTGCTCTCTTTTTATACTTTGTATATTTAGCATATGACACTTATCAAATCATTACAATCAATTTTATTATTTCACATTTAGATGTGTTCTTTAATTTCATATCTATTAGTTTGAATTATCATAATATTTTCTAAACTATTAGGGTTTATAAAAAATTAGGGTATAACACATCCCATGGTTTTTTGAATATTAGTATCTCTTCAAGGTATAATAAAACAAATGAAGTAGTGAATGGTTTAAGAATGTAATTAATCATCCAAATTAATGTAATTAGATAATTTTTTAAGGCTAAAAATAATTACCATACATTAAAAAAAATTATTTAGTTTTAAGGTTGTCTTTCATACATTTGTATATTTAAGTAGAATCTAATCATATCCATACTTAAGATAAATTTTGGTGAAGTGTTTCTCATTTTGGATCTAGTCCAATAAGTCCTCAGTAATTTTAATAGGATAGAGTTTATTCATAGTGATCTTATTAATATCTCAATCATTGATTAAAAAAACCTCCATGTGTCATCCTTCTTTATCATAAACATAATTGGGTTACCATAATTTGATGATTTTGACTAGATATGTCCTTTATCGATAAGTTCATGGATATGTGTTTTTATTTATTCATTCTACAAAAAATTCCAATGGTAAAAATAAACATTAGGCACAAGCATTATAGGAATCAAATCAAGTGTGTGCTTCACCACATAGTGTATAGGAATTTCCTTTGGTTGTTGAAATATATCATTGTACTCTTCCAACATGTGGTTAAACTCTACGGTATGTTTTTTTTAATAGGAAATATGGTATGAATTGGCACCATAAAGACATACTTATGTTTAAATCTCACCATCAAAAGTAAAAACATCTTAATATACATGACTAGCTTATTATAAAACTTGGTGCTAATGAGTGATAACTTAGGAATTACTTCCAACATGCGATAATTATTATCAACAACATCTATGAAACCATTTCTAGGCTTTTACTCATAAATTTTAAAGATATAGTTGACCAAATAGAACATCAAATAAATATAATGTATCAACATTACAAAGGAATGCATTTTAAAAATCATCTATATTGTACACTAGTTAAAATTATTGAGTGATGTGTTTATAAAATCCCACACTAAACCATGCAATAAAGTGTGATTATGGGTGAGGCATCAATCATAATTTCAATTTACAAATTGATTCATGATCAATATGGTTATTTTTACTTATATTAGCAATGATTAAGTTTATTGTTTGAGCATTGATCCACATTTGAGAATGGAAAATATTTATAATTCTTCTATTTCCACAAGGGTGGTAGAGATGTTTACAGTACCCACCATGGCACTAGGTTTAGATTCCACTATATATTTACCATTTCATAATGATGTATGATTTTTACATGCTAATTTAAAATATTCAAGTTGAGTCTTCCTAGTGAAATGTTCCTCATCAAAATGACAACTTGAATTTTAAACTGGACACCACTTTCTAATATTTGTTCCGGTCACTTTTTGATTTATGATTCTCTTTGGAGGGCACTTGGATCTATTCCATATTTTGTAATTCTACTTGGAATGTCTATACTACTGCTTGATCTACGTCTTGGTGTATTATATCTTAGTATCTTATTGGCCTTTACTTAAAACTTGAAATCAAATTTTAAGGCTCATTTGATTTAACATATTTGTATTAAATCCATATCTAGTTAGATATGTGATCTCAAGACTGACATATGCTTCCGAATAATGGTTTTTTATGAATATTGAATCCCAAGTTTGGACACAATAATATGAAAGGATAATTTGTATTGTTGTACATTCCTTGGCACAACTAATATAAATTTATGCACCATTTATCATAGTTTCCAATATAATAATAAGTTTATTTGAGTGATTCTAAAAAACCATCCCATGTATCTACATATTTGTCTATGTTAACTTCATCTTCATGATTTTTATGTGAACTGCAGTAGTTTTCCCACCATTTATTTATAGATAAATAAAAATTTATGAGAGTGAATATCATATTTTATTGTTCACAAAATTTATTAACTATGTAATAAGAATATATTAGGTTAATATAGTTATTTAGTGCATCTACATCTATTTTAACTTCAAACATAGGAATTTCTATATTTAATTGTAACTTATATGGAATTTGACCACCAAGTGGTTAATGAGAATATGATGTTTTGTAATGAATATGTTTCTTGATAAATAATGAGAAATTATTAATAATAATTTCTCACTCACATGCATGACATTATTTTAAATCTTCCCATTTTCTTTACAACACATTATTTATAATCTTCTGTATCATTTCTAAAGTAAGCATTGTCAAAGATTTGTATCCTATTTGAGGACATGAAAGAAGGTATGATGAAGTGCCATGAGTATAAATCCATACATTATTATAATAAGAAATAATATGAGTTGGAATATAAATAGATATTAAGTTTAGATACACCAAAATGCCTATCATAAAATATATTAAGTGTACATGCTCTGATATCACTAATTTGGGGCATAGGAGGAGACCTAGTGGATAACCTACTTAAACATATTTAACAAGGTTATGAATGGAATATAATTATGAATGAAAAAGGATATGAATGTGAAATTCATTAAATAAGAAATAAAATAAATAATATTATGATAACCATTATATAACATTAGAAACCAATTTTTATTATGTTAAGTTCTATATAATTTCTAAGAGATTAGGTGTGTGGTGCCTATGTGCCCCCTAAATTACTTCTTGTCTCTATAAATAACTACAAATAATGAAATAATACATTAATTTAAGATGAAGGGAGATAAATTTTTATTTGAAATATTACAATCATTGGTAACAACCACTTCATAACCAATGAATTCCATGACACCAATGATTTTAGTTACTAAGGAGTTAATGTATATAGTACTCCCACTATAGGAGACATAAAATAACACAAAAGTGAAGTTAGCTCTTTCATATTGGTGCATAGGTGTGTATCCTAATATCTATCTTGATAACATTAACACATAACTATATATATAATAACATTAAATTATGTTAAGATATAGTGTCTAGATCCCCTTATATCATGGCACCATGAAATTTTGACTTTATTATAGGTATATTTGGATCTAGGGATACTATTTTGAGGGATTTTGTATTTATATTCGTTTATGATAATGTCCTAAGAGAGTGATAATTTATTTCTCATGTTTTCAAGTAATTCTTAAGGTGATCTCCAAGTGATTAAACCTTAGGAATGATTTTTATTTATAGCTAACTCTTTGTTTGACCCATGAAATTTATCAAGGATGAAAAATGGAAGCTTTTAAATTTCTAAAATAGCCATTGGGTGAACCTAGAAATTTTTAGTAGAGGAAAAAACATATAATAAATACAACTATCCAGTCATTATCATTACACTCTTAGGCATGTAAACTGGTTATATGATATTTGAAGAAGGTATGTAAAATATTTTTGGATGTTCCTATATAGACTAGGCTAATCCTAAATAGATCATTTTAGTGAATATATTGTACCAATAAAATACATGGGTAGATGGATAGAGATAAAGTATTTACAAGATTCAAATGTATGCATAATGTCAAAGTTTATCAAAACTAATGTTTCTAAAGTTTCTATTACAAAATTTAGGTGGCTATAAATGTCCCAATTTTAATATGGTATTAAAAATTATAAATTTATATGATAAATGATAAATTTTTTTACCTATGATAACCACACTTGTAGTTCATAATTATGCCTTAAATGTCTTCTTTGTTCCTTAAAAAAGATACAATATAACATGTATAGATCAATGTCTTCTCATAATAATAGATATGAAATAATATAGATTATTAAATCACTTGAAATTTGGAATCCAAGGAGCAAATACACCTAATGGTATGTGAACTAGACTTCCCCTTGTTAAACTTTTTTGGATAATATCATGGCATTATCATGCCCAAATAATGTGAAACCACTAAAACAATGAGTTAAGGAGTATAAATTACCCAATTACCATTGGATAAGGAGTGTTATAATTTGAGAGATGTATTAACCTCAACCACACTTCTCTAAATGTCATAGTAATTCTTTCATCGAACCAAAAATCATTTTCATATGTATAAAATTATCAATTGTTGCAAAGATATTATAGATCCAAAGTGTTTATAGATTACCATATTTACCCACTAATCATTAATATATAATGTATAAAATTTTATTCATGAATAATTTCCATCCTAATAATATTATCCACTTATCCCTTAGTGTGATATATTTTGCCAACATTTGTTTGTCACAATGTCATAAAATTCCTCAAATTTTTCTTACAATCATATAAAATTCTCCACATACATCTCAATTTGACACATTTAAATCACATAATCTATCTAAAAATTTTAACTATCTAATATTAATGGCCTCAATATATGAAATAAGCCTACCATATTCCCTCTTTTGATGAGGGATGAAGACTCTGAATCACTCATCCCCAAAGAAAGAGTTATGCACATCATGTGTTATATATAAAAATATAATCATGTAAAGTATGTATAAACACATGATATAATATGTCAACATATAAATAATTGATCATTTAAGCACATAGAAAACATGTAATCTAAGGAAATTAGCATGCAAGTGTCAATGTTAGTATATATATTAATTAAGTCTATAGCGATAATAAAATCATAATAGATACATGATATAAATCATGGAACTAATAAAATAATAATTATAATTTATATAAAAATTCACAATCTCATAACACATTATCATTATCAATAATCACACCAACATATAAGACATGCCATGACTCTAACCTGACACAAAGACATGTCCATGAATTGAACTAGAGGATCCTCTAGAAAAATGACACACTGATAAAACACAATCAATGTATCAATATAATAATTATTATAACACACATCAATGATCAATAAATTTTACATCATAAATATCAAACAATTTTAGTCAAAATAATCAATCATTGTCATCATATAATATAACAAAGCATAATATCCATAGGAACTAGTATTTTATAGAGTATGAGAAAGAGAATCTCATGTATAATAGTCTACTATGATCAATGGAATAGTATATAAAGATATAAATTTAATAACATAAATCATTTTATGTGTAACATAAAATAATGTTATGCATAGGTCTTGGTTTTGAATTTTTTAAATGGTTTTTTTTCTCTAACTTCTTTTTTGTATTTTTTTAATTTAAGTATTTTTGAATTATGCTCATGAGTAGAACTGATGTAGGTGCATATATTCATATTTTTTTCATATTTTTTAATTAATCTAATGATAAACTATAAAACCCCATGTAAATTTAATATGTAGTAGCAAATGGTCCAAGCTAATTCAATCTGGATTTACCTTTCCTTTCTTTATCTACTTTAGTGTTCTTTTAATTTTCATTAGTATCAAGTTACCAATTTAAAATATTATAAATTGAATATTATGTTTATATGTTATATTAATGTGATTTTGGTGAACTTGTAGATTCTCAAGAGCACAAATTCATGTTTTATACAACATTTCTAACTAATGTAACTGCTTATTATGATATTCATTTTATTTGATGATATTTGTAAGATAAACCCATAAGGATGGTATCTCCACCTATTAATGTAATGCATATTCATTTCCAAAGATGAGGTAATATGTAATATATCATATTTTTGTGGAAAAACTTGTATGATAGGCCCATAAGACAAATAATCTAGGTATGCCAATCTTCACCATGTTTTACAACCATTTTACTTAGAATTTTAACAATTATTTTATTTGTTTCCTCCACTTCCTCATTTCCTGTTGGATAATAAGGAGTATAAAATTTGTGATGGATCTTATATTTAACCCAAAAAATCTTAACCATATTTTTTGCAAGGATGACCCATTATTTTTGTTGATGTTTGAGTACAACCTAAATTACAAGATGATATTAGACATTATAAATTGGCATATGTCTTATCTAGTAGTGGGTTTTAAATGGATTTAATTAATACACTTTGTAAAATATTTTGTATCTATGATAATAAAATTATGATATTTTTATGATACATAGTTTATCTTGGCTACCAAATCAAATCACCAAATGAAAAATGGCAAAGTGACATAGCAGGTCATAACTCTTGTGAAGGTGCATGTCTTAAATTATTTTATCACTATCATCACATACATATTTTATCATGTTATTGATGGTCTTGGTCCATTATAGGACAATAGTAACCCATTCATAATAACTTATATGCCATGTATTTTATTCTAAATTTTCCATCACATTCATTATCATATACTTCATATAAATCTAGTTTGGCCTCTTCATGACTAAGTCATCAAATTTATTGACCATAAAATGATCATTTAAAAATAGACCCTCTAATTATAATTTAATTAATCACATCTCTCTAAAATTTTCAATTATAATTTAGTGAAAAAAATTGTCTAGAGTATTTTATTTGGATAGGAAACTAGAAATATCTCTATACCATTTGAATTATATGTACGACATGTAATGGAAAACATTGCTAAGTTTTATAATTATGAAACCAAAATAGAAGGATATTGTAAATTTTTTTGGCTAATATTTATTGATCATTATTAATATCTATAAGAATAAGGGAATTTACTCTAGCCATAGAATCTGCATGGTGATTTTTTTTGTGAGATACATTTTTTATCATAAAATTACAAAAATATGTCATTAAATGTTGTACCATATATTTATATCTAATTAAAATTTACTCCTTTATTTGATAAACATCTAGGACATGGTGGAATATAAGCTAAGAAATATTGTATACTTGAATATATTTTATTTATATAGTACATGAAATGCACAACCTTAAAATTATAGCCTTATGTTATGTTATTTATGCACAAAAATATTAAGCAATATGCCATTAGCATGGGTTTTCCATAAGGAGTGAATATATACATTCCCACCCCAATGTCTAAGGCACATTTAGATCCATTAAAAAAATATTCTAATTATCCTTTTCAATGTTGTATACAATACATTCAACTCAAAAATTAACATTGATAGGTGTTATGTCAAATAGAGGTGTTGACTCTAATTGATATGCAATTAATTTTCCTTGTATCAATATTTTGGATATGAAATTAAGTAAAAATACATAAGTATCATATCCAACTTAGCTATGAATCTTGACAAATATGATTTCATAATGAGATACTTGATTGGATCTACTTTTATTATGACATGTGTCACATTATTAACAATGCAAATTTAATTTTTTTTTATGTGGTGAAGATAATGGCCAAGAAAATTTTTTAAATTTATTTGTAATTCATTAATTATAAAAGTAATACAATAAATTTTACATTCTCTATAAACACCATTTTATTATACCAATAAATATCCTAAGGCATGTTCAGTGGTAGGAATGTATAGTAACAAAGGCTTATCAATGATTGGACGCGTCATTATTGTAGGATTAAGAAGATATTATTATATTTCATCATAACTATTTTAAATACATTAATCCAATTCAAAATTTGTATATTTACTTATAAATCAAGTAAATGGTTTCATTTTTTAGCTAATTGAGACATAAATTGTCATGCTACTTGAATTCTCCCTTTTGAACATATTAACTTATTCAATCCCTTGGGTGGGTGAATTTAAATGATAATATTAAAAAAATTTGGATAAAATTATACATTAAATTGGGATATGATATATCTTAAAATTTTCCCTCAAAATAACCTTAATACACATTTTTTTGGGTTTAATATTTTCCATAAATTTGTAGCCTAATCTTGTTGATGTTTCGATTTTAAAATGAATTTGTAGATAAAAAAATTTGGTCACAAGTAATTTACAATGATAATTATCATCACATTCCAAACCACATGAATTTTTCACAAATACATGACTCTTATCTTCCATTCCTCTAATCCATTTATCTATATGTGAACTCAACCCTTTGTTTTCCATTTCTAATATACAAAAATTTCAAATCCAATTTCTCAAGATTTCTAAAATCACCTTAAAAGTATCCCTAACATATGATAGTTGTTTAGGATCTCTCTAGATAGGTTCATACTGTGATGTTAGAGGTCTAGTGTGCCCCTGTACACTTACAAAGGCTGCATCATGTGCCAAATAAAATAATAATTTACAAAATTCAAAAAAACCTTTTCGGTGTTCCCACATGTTTCACATGGGTGGATAAATAAAAATTTCAAAATATTATCTGATAAACACATGTCAAGATTAAATCATTATCCTCAATTTATAATGACTTGGCATAAACATATACATTTATGTACATTGATAAAATATGTCATTTTCTACCCAATTTTTGAATCATTCATAAGGAACAACCATAATCCACATTAAGATCCCTCTAAATCAAGTTAAGAGTATCATTTTAGAGTATTACATCCATTTTATAGATACATACTTATATTCAAAGGAACACAATTTTGCATTCATTATAGGTGGGTGAGTTGCATGGGCTTAATTTCCCTTCTTGGAGTATTGGATACATATGTAATGGTAAATCATCAAGGGGGTGATTTGGGTTAGCTCAGGGCATTACACTCCCCTTTTTTCCTAGCAAGTTTTCAATTTATCAAAAGTTCTCTAAGGGTTCCAAAAATAAGAGAAAATACACAATAATTTATGCATGATCAAACCATAGTTGTGATATACCTAATTACTCAACATCCACATACATAAGGTGAAATGATAATTTTTTATGCACAATTAACCAAGACAAGTCTATGGTCAATGTATTCAGGTGCACTACACCATAGTAGACCCACATAAATATATTCTACTTTTACCTTTGATATGTCACTCCCATATTTATGATTTCTTTGTATTTTCCTGTCAGAAATCTATCATAGAAAATAAGGACAATTCCATAGTCAACATATTGGAATGCACTATTCACATGTATACTTATGGTAGACTTGTATAGATTCTATTTATAAATTTTTAACTAATATTGAGCCTACACAATCACCTATTCTTCTAATTTTCACTGGTAAATAGTCAACCAAAATTAGTTCACAAGCTAAGTATATCTCTTAGTAATTTCTAAAAATATCAATTTATATATTTATCATTTTTTCAAAATAAAAATAGTTTAATATCATATATCTTTAGTATTTTGATATTTATAGTTTTACACATATATAACCAAATATAATTAATTGTGTTTTATCATAAATAGGGTAAAAGTTAAGTCATAAATATAATCCTCCATAATTTTATGTATGATATCATGAAATATATGTGTTGACAACCTTTTTTAAGTAGTTGTAAAATTATTAAATTCAAAGGGCATGACCATGTAATAAAATATTCAAAATGTCAATATATATAATTTATTGTTTTTTCCTTAGGCATAATATTTATTTTCTTGTACCCTAAAATATCATACATAAATGTGTTTTTTTTATAACAACTATGAATTCAAGTCATATCAATTTTAAGTAATGAAATTCATCCTCATGAGAAACCTTATTTAAATCTTGAAAATTAGCAAAAATATTAATTTATCCATTATGCTTGGAAACCATAACAATGTTACAAATCCAAGGTGAGTAATTGATGGGTTTAATAAAACCTACATCAAGAAACTTTTGAATAACATATTTAACTAGCAGGGCCACCTTCAAATGAATCTTCCTAATTTTTTTATTAACTAGTTTCACATCAAGGTGGATAATCATATTATGTAATATTATTGAAGGATTTATGCCTAGCATATTATAATAAGACCAAATGAATAATTCAAGGAGATCATTTACTAAATATCTAAATAAATTTCCTTTCTCAACCCTTAACATTGTTTTGAGAAGGATGAGGCAAATGTATTTATTGGTGCCATAATTAAACTTGACTATCTCTTCATTTAATAGTATGCAACCACATTCCACATAATGTGTAATAGATATTATATTAAGGCAATATAATTAGACACAATTATCATGGGAGGTTTAAATCTCTCTAAAATATGTGTGAGAATTTATTATATAAGGAATAATTTTATTATAAGATAAGGAAAGGGGATCTGCATATGCACCCAAACATTCCAAGAGAGATTGATCATTACTAAATTCATCTAATGCCTGGATTTGGAAATATTTTATCATAAATGAACTTGGGATATACTAATTCTAGTTTTGATACATGATTAACATCTTGACCTAGGTTAAAATTTTATTTTTAGAAATGCATATAAATAACATATTTCTTTGTCTCACTCTACTTATTGTAAGTATAAAGGTAGTAATGGTTTTTTAAAATATAATATTTGAGTCTATCTTATATCCTAGGCCTTGTTTGTTTATAATATTAGATGAAGAAATAGAGTTAATATTACCTTGTTCTTTCTTTCCCAATCCTTGTCCATTGCATCCTTACTTTTTCATATGTTTTAATTCAAAACCATATTTTTTGAATTATAATGCTTGTGCCAGGAGAAGTAATATTAGTAAGTGCTACTATGTCCACTTTTAGAATGGGGTGACCATATTATTGAGGAGATAAACTTAATTATTCTTGATCATAATGATTAAACTTGCATTTTTTAGTTTCAACTAAATGTTGAGGAGATTTATCATTCATATCATTATTATCTTTTGGGATATTCTATAATGGTATTTTTTTGTATGATAAACCATTGAAGATTGTGTCATATGTGTATAAGGTATGTAATTTATAGTAAGTTGGGTCATTGAATAATATTTTAAGGGTTCATGATCTATAATAAATGTGTATATGTATTATTAATGCCTAAATTTGACACATTCATGAAATATTAAAGGAAATGAATTAATATCATGAATCCAAGGTTTTACTAGTAAAATATTATAGCTAAGACCATTAGAAATAACTTGACATATCTTTGTTATTGTTCCTAGACCTACAATGATATTGAATATATTTTTTCCTAAAGCTTGGGTGGTATATTATTAAATCCTCAAATGGTCATATCAAATCAATTTATTTAAGTTTCCCCTATTCTAAGTATATGAAGAAAGGATATATTGAAAATGTTGAGTCCTAATAGATTATCTAAAAAAATATGCTTAATCACTTTTTCTAATATTTTTACTTGAATATGTAATGGGAGGTGTTGGTTAATAATGTTTTTAGGAGGTAAATATTCTTTTAAAAAATAAATATTATCTTAAATCCACTATAATGTATTATAAATAGATGAAAAATAAGTTGGTTACACATTGTTGGTGAGGCTTATCATGAAATGCTACATAATAATATCCTTATAGATAGTAGATAATTTGGGTGACTTTAATACAATTTTTTTTATATTATTATTCAATTTATCTATGACATCATAATATATATTTGTGGATGATGGTACCTTAGGTGGTGGAGGAAGAGTACAATTCACATTATGATTATCTCTTCATGTTGTGGCAACATTATCCTCTATGTCAAATATAATCACCTATGGTGAATAATATGGAAGGGATGTTGGATATCTATATCATGAGGTCTTAAAGGAGGAGAAATGAAGGAGTCATATATGCTCTTTACCTATGAATTTTTACTAGAAGCATATCATATTCAACATACATGTAACATGTGTTACTAAGGGGAGTTAAAATTTCTTCATGTATAATATAATCCTTAGCTTCATTACATCTGAATTTCACCCACTTTGTTCATAAAATTTAAACATGTTGTATACTTTAGGAAATAAATATTCAACCATGAAAATCAGATCTTGGATTAAAATATAAGAACTATTTGCATTCATGGTGTCTATTTTTATATTTTTTCTTATGTAAATAAGGCGAAATTAGAAATCATATCTAAAATTCAAATCCTAATATAAGATAAATTTGAAACCCTAATGAAGGAGGAAAAGTAGGAATTTTTTTTTGATTGAATGTTATGGTTTACCAAAATGTTTATAATTATTTTAGGTTTAACTATCTTACAATATTTTATAAGTATTTTTTATTGGATTATGTAAAATATAAAAGTAAAGTACCAATATTAGTTAAAATTGATATTCTAGATATTACATTATTTTTATTTATAATTTAAAAAATAAGAGGTTAGAAGTGTAAATAACTGATTTTAGTTATGCATATCTCACAAAATGTTCTTTTATATTTTTAAATTTTGTGTACCTATGCCATCAGATTCTCAGAATTGAAATGGAACCTAAAAAACCTCTCTTGATAATGTCATCAAAATCTGACCCCTACTATAGTTGGCATTATCTAGAGGTTATCTATAGTGTAATTGTGCTTTATTACCTTATTTTTAAATTTTGTATCATTTCATTGGAGGGTTAATTCATTACATTTTTGGCACTATCTAGAGGTTATCTATAGTCTATAGTGTATAGTGTAATTTATCATGCCACTAACACATAATCATATGGGTTAGTAGCTCTTGATACCCCTTTTCCTACTATTATAAATGCTTATTTTTAGTGCATCACCTTCAATCATGCACTTATCTCTATTTACCTTATTATTCTATCTAAAAATCCTTGTTGTTGGCCACAAGATGACCTTGAAAATTGGGTAATTCTTATGGGTTAGACAACCCCAAACACTACTTGTTAAATTGATGAGTGTTTCATAAATTCAATACTCTATAGAGAGATCAAAATTTATGTATTTATAAAAATTATGTGAGCATTGTAACATATTAAACAATATCAAATGAAATTCAATATTTTTATATTTGACACTTTGCACCATACAACTTCAAATTATGAGTATTCAATATTTACTATAGGGTTGTTCATTCGAAGGGTTTTTAGATGTGTATGCCCATTTTGTAATGTCTCAATAGATTCCTAATTTATTTCTCAAGGTCTCAAGTGATTCTCAAGGTGATGTTTAAGTGATTATAACCTTCATAATATTTAATTTATATATGAATCCTCATTATTTCCCACTATGATCGCAAATGAAACATGTCTATAATGACATAATGTTTACTTTATAATTTTAAAAATATCTCGAAAGTGCACCTAGACACTTATAGAAAAGGTACACACATGTAGTATCTGTAATTATCTAATTACTATTAAAACATTCCTAAGAGTGTCAATTATTGATATTAGATATGGAAAAGGTCTATATAGGATTATTTAATGTTCTTGTCTTGACTAGGTTCATATTAAATAGGTGTATCTAGTGAATAGAATTGGACAAGATAATATATGGGTAGATGGATAAATGGAAAGTGTTCATAAAATTTAAATATATTTGAAAAATTCCAAGTATGTCAGAATTGATGTTATGAAAATATATAATACCAAATTTATGTGTTTACACTTTCATGTATCACATTTGGAGAAGATGATAGGTGTGTATACTTTGTCACAAATATAAATTCCCATCTTAAATTCAAAATGGAAGCTTATGATAGGGAATATCTTAAAAAATTGAGGAATTAGAATGTGTG
This sequence comes from Torreya grandis, assembly GCA_037957365.1. Classification (NCBI taxonomy): domain Eukaryota; kingdom Viridiplantae; phylum Streptophyta; class Pinopsida; order Cupressales; family Taxaceae; genus Torreya; species Torreya grandis. The sequence continues at coordinate 1,547,514 of JARHVA010000969.1, forward strand.
AATGTTGAAGATCAAGTGGAAGAGGATACTAGTAAATAATGTAAACTTGGAAATATAATATTTTATATATGAAAATCCAAACATGCAACATTACTTTAAAATAATGGTTTTTTTTCAAATAATGGTAAAAATAAGGTTTGTATACTTTTAGAAAGATAATTTTCAAGTCAATAATATATAAATACCCACATTAATGGAAAAAATCCTTAAAACAAGGGGATATTGATGAGTAATGAAAAGTCATTATCATTGAACAGATACTAAAATTTTTTAGTTGGTACTTGACAATGGTAAACTTTACATACATTTACCATACATGACTTGAGTGCATAAACAAGGTTATAATTCACCATTCCATCACATTTGCATTATATATAATGAATTAACCCTCTAATTATACTATTATACAACTATAGGAACCTTGATCTCTATTTTAACACATTTATACCTTTAGCTGATTCCACTTATATACAAGTAGATTCTTATATATTTAATTAGTATTGTCAATTGATACTGGCCTAACCTAGTTAATACTGACCCTCTCATAGAAATAACTTGTTTCTAAAATGAAAATTTTCATTGGGTTTGGGACATTTTCCTTGTGTGTTAGTGGCATGATAAATTACCTAATTGGAATCATATATAAAAAAACAAGGTCTCATTCAGAAGGGAGTTAAAACTTATATCATATACATGTATACATTAATTCACATTAATAAAATGTGCCTTATTCTTCCTAAATTTAAACATATCACTATGATTAGTCACAAGGAAAGTATAAATCAAACTAAATCCACATCAAATCAATCATTATCAAGTATAATATCCAAATCATTCGCTACATACATGTAGAAAAAGAGCACAACTGCATAAACACACTAGGTGGGAAAACTACATGTGGATTTATTTACCTCCTTAGAGTATGAGTTACATATGTTATGATTAATTATAAAATGGGGGTGATGTGGTCATCTCAACCCATTGTACTTTCCAAAATTTTTAAGGTTTATAGCCCTTAAAATCCCACTTGGGGTTTCAAGAAAATGAGGTTAATCTTAAGAGTTATTCACATCATCAGGGTTTGGGATCACATATATAGAGTTTACATAGATAGATGAAGGTGATAATATCATCACAAGACCTAATTTACACATAGGTAATGGATGAAAAATTAGGTTAATATTTATCGAAGATACAACCTTGGATTAATAGAACAAACCTTATGTAATCAAAAGATTCAATTCCTAAACTGAACGTACCATAGTCCTATTTTGTCTTGATTTACACTACCATAATATAGTCACAATCAAAAAATCAACTAAAAAATAATTACACACCCATTTTTTTATCATATTATTATAAATTTATCATATTCCACTTGTAAAATCATTGCAATCAATTTCATTATTTTACATTTAGATGCATGCTTGAATGTCATATATTAATATTTGAATTATTCTACAAGTTATTATCCTATTATGGTTATGCTTGATTTCATTAATCCAAGTTAGGGTAAAACATATTTAAGAGTACATACACATATCTAACCATGACAAACCCTAGGACTTACATAGGGTTTCATCCTTTCAAGGTATTATATTTTTTGGCCAAAGTTTCAAATCTCATTTATTATCTCCATACACAAAACATATTTTTCATATTAATTTCCCAAGGTATTAGATATGATTTATGATTTTCATACACAAATAATATTTTATCCTTCTATCCTAGATATTCATTAGGATTTCATCTTTATAGGGTTTAAAATTTCATCCTAGGGTTTTATTTTTAGACCTAATTTCTAATTACTCCCTAATCATACACATTAATCATAGCCATAACAAATGATCATTTTTGGTTAATACAATTCATGAAGGTAGTTTTTCATATTGTATTACATATATATTGTATCTTATTTGTATTAATTATGTAAATAAATGGGCCAAAAGGATCAAATATTAATACACTAATAAGTCTTAAATTAATAATGAGAAATCCCAACCCTTCCTCAAATCTTATTATTGAAACATACAATTTAAGGTGTCTATTATTACCACTAGATATAAAATGGCATGTATGACCTCCTTTGTTCTTCCTAATGTGGATTATATAACACATAATATACACCATATTGATGGACTTATCATGAATTTTGATATTGATAATGCAACCACTAAATGCCATCTATATTTCATAGATGATCAATAATTAATTGAATATATTAACATGAGTCCATATTAGGTGTTCAACCATATATTACTAGTACAATCCATATGAATACACATCCAGTGACCTATGTGACATCCACACAAGGTTTAGGGAAACATAAGGCCTCCAAAAAATTTCCATGGTTATTCCTACCTGAGAAACCTTCACCCCTCCCATGATGACTACACACATTATATTACCAAACATATCTACTACATGTTCCCTTATGTATACTATTAGTTATACATTCTAATGTGTTGTAGCTATGGAAAGGTGTATCTAGAGATAGTCATTTCATTGATTCATGGGACTTGATCCATAACCCATTATCCCCTAACATAAAAACTTACCCTTTACCATAAGTATTTGTAACTCCCAAGCTTCCATTATACAAAGGTAAAGGTGATATTGAGAAACACCATAGATCCTTCCATGAAACATGATTAGACTATGCATACAATGAAAAAATATTGACCAAATTATTTCTAATAAGCCTCAAGGACTATGCATTTTCATGGTTCTATGATCTCCCACTAAAATATATATGAGAATTTAACCCCTTGGTTGACCACATTGATGATAATATAACCTATGCAAAAATTTCTAAACTCAAGAAAGGATATAATGAGCCAATTAATTTATAAATAATTTAATACAATAATATGCTAGCTAAGATGACCAATGTTATGGCTGAAAATGAATTAAAAAATATAATCAATAAAAATATTGTTGGAATAACTCAATGAGTCAATTATATTCAAGATATTCAAATCCTGATGAACTATGCCATATACTAGAATTCAAGATAATAACTTTAAACAAAATCAAGTATACATCTACTCATATAACTACTTCAGCAATAAATTTTCAAATAAAACAAATATACAAGGTTAAAATTATTGATAGAAAGAATGAGTCAAATATTAAGATCAATGTATTATGACAACCTGCAAACAACCTATAACTGATATCTCCACTGAATATGTAATTTTAAATATTACCATCACCTCCTCATGTAATACTAAATAAGTTAATTTAGTATAACATTATCATAATTCTTACTCCATAATATCTCAATATAAAATGCATACACTAAATAACTATGTTGGAAATACATATTGTGATTATCATCAGATTTCAGGATATTCAACAAACATGTGATTATAATTTATGCATGAGATAAAATATCTTATAGATGACATTTTTTTAAAATTTTGACACCCTTTTATAGGAATCTAGACCATAGTAGAGTGGAAATAAAAGGTTTGAGATATTTAATTGTCCATTTACTAAACATGAGACAACAAAATCTAAGAAAACTTGAAAGGTATACTACACATATAACATGCATCCTCTGCAAGTTATGTATGATCATATAATAAATGTCATTACTTTTACAATTATTGATACTTCACCATAATGACATATGATCACATTAAATGATATTGAGATAGTTGGTGATGATTCATATTTTCACGCACTCATCATGAAAAATTATATATATGAATAACCCATACAAAATGTCATGATCAAAACTAGTTTAAGTGAGAATATTTTCACAATGGCACTTTTCCACCCCATCGAGTACACATGAAAATATTTAAAATATACATAAAAATAAGTTAATGGGTTATAAGGATAGAAAAAAAAACCTTGGGACATATAATTTTACCTCTTTATGTGGGCAATACCATACTAGCATTGCAATTCATAGTTATACAAAGTAATGGGCTATTTGACATGTTAAAATGCCTTTGGATGAAAAAATTGATGTAGTAACATATATAGTGCATTGATGTCTCAATTTCATACATTACTATAGACACCTAAAAAGTGTCTAACCCTTGGTCACCTTCCCCCTTGGTCCATTCCTAACCCATTCTTAAAACATGAAATTACTAATTTAAAATAATAAACTTATTTTGAATTAACCCCCCCTCCTTTGACACATCACCCATGACACCTCGCCTAGGACACCTCACCTTGGACTAATTCCCATCCTATGACTCACCCAAGACCTATTCCTACTTCTCTCTAACCACCTAACAAACTCTCATGTGTATTTATCTTACCTTCGACAATCTCCAACCGATTGTGCACTTGGCAGATGTAGAACGGGCTTCTTGGCCCTTTTACGCATTCTGCACCCGCCGACGTCGGTCAACTGTCGGCTGACGCCGGCGGGATCGCCGACGTCAATTTACTTAAACCACCATTCTGACCTTTTTCTGGCTAATCACAATTTCTAATCACTGGTCTAATCAAAAATTCTAATCACAACTCTGAATCACGCGTCTAATCACGAATCTAGAATCTGGAGTCTTCAACCATCCGTCAATCTACCAAATCTCTCAGTCAAGCCACTCACTCTCTCTCAGGTGCAGCAATAGCTTCAGGTTCTCCATCAGCAACAGGTTCTCCACACAGGCTACATCAACAGCAGGTACAGGAATCATCAACAACACTCTTCCAGCAGGGACAGGTATGTATACTGTCTGGGTTTTCATTGTCTTTGGAGTTATAGCTTTCAGGTAATATCTCCTCCCTTCAACACTTCTATGACCCTAGACTAGACCAGAGCTGAATCCCATCTCCCTATTACCTCTGTCCTCTTTCAGACCATACACTCTGCCCATTCAACCAGACTCTCAGACCCAGATCTTAGACCATTCAACCAAGCCTAAAACAAGACTCTTTCAGACCATTTAACCAAGTCCAAACTTTGTCTCAGACCACTCAAGCAAACCCAGACCCTGACCAGACCTTGTCCACAGACCACAGACTCGACCAGACCCCGTTCAAGCCTACTACCCCGACCGATGGCAGTCATTACCCCAACCGACGTCGGCAGACTAACCGACATCGGCAGACCCTGACAACCGACGCCGGTAGGACCACCGACGCTGACGACTATGACTAAGCTGATAGCATCATTCAGGTAAGCTTTTGCTTCCATTTCTTTTCAATTTATTATCATTTCAGTCTTTTTAACATTCAGTCTTTTATCAGACTTTATCTTTATCAAAATAGTGGGTTGACCTCTCTTAAGGAAGTTTTCATACTTCTGGGAATAGGCTTTTGCTTGGCAACCCACCATCTCTTTATCTAACACCTCCTTTGTCCAAGTCTCTTTCTTTGCAGGTGTCATTCCTCCACAGCCAAAGAGGAGTACTCATAGCATTTGGATTATGGTGCGCAGACTACATCCAGGTACATCAAGCCTTGACCATCTCTTAGTTTCTTAATTCTTCTCTTGAATATAGAAAGCAAAATTTGAATAGAAACATTCTGGCACCCCCGGTGGGACCCCTTTAGGGCCTTCCTTGGGTTCCCTTTCTTTCTTTGTTCATTTAGGTGCATTAGGCTTCTTCCTCTTCACCTCTCTTTCTTCTTTTCTAAAAAAGAAAAAAAAGACATCATAAGCAAGAAATAAAAAGAACTTTTTCTTACTTTTTCTTGCATTTCTAGACTAGTAAAAAAATCATTTTCTTCAACCCTTTCTCCAACTTGTCTTCATTCCAATTTAACATTTCGATTTGGGGCTTTAAAACTTATTGCATTGCATTTCTGCTTGTGCTTGCATTTCTTAGACCACACTTAGTAATTAAACCGCATATTGAATTAATCTAGTCCACTTGATGTTACACTACCAGACCACATGCACAAAACAAACATAAAACTTACCTGAGACAAGGCCCGACTGGGATTTCATCCCCCAGTAGATACCTTACCCCTACCTGGCAATCTCACTTGGATTTTATCACCAAGGGGAAAGCCCACTCCGTTCTCTGGCGGAGGATAATCTCTGGCAAGGTATATTTTGGCTAAGCAAAACCAGCTAACCACTGGAATCGTGAAGTGAGGGGAGCTTGCTCCTTAGCACCAGGGCACGTACCGAACCTAATATAGACTTTTGAGTGCCTTAACATACCTAAAACCATCTTTATATTACCTTTTCTAGGACCCTTCTTACAGCCAACTTCCTCAAACATCACATTAAGGCATAAGCCACACGATCTTAATAAAATTGTTTCTAGGGATTCAACGCTAGGCTCTGTCTGTCATCTTATTTTTTATTTTTATCTATATTTTTTTTGAGCTGGTAAGGATGTTTTCTCCATTTCCAAAAACTTTTTTTCTGAGTTTTTGGAAAACACAGTAACCGACATCGGTCCTGTAACCGATGTCGGCAACTTTTCTGTACCGGCATCGATCATCTGACCGACATCGGCAGTCTTTTTCACCGACATCAGTTTTTATACCAACGTTGGTCTCTATCTATTTTCTTTTTTCCAAAAATAGCAAGCTTAAAATCCAACTTTCTTGCTATCTAAACATTCATTCTGGTTTTCTGAGATAGAAAAATACAGTTTCTAGAACCTGACCCTCTTCTTGACCACGCTCCCTCATTCCTAACCAGTCCTATCATGGAGTTCCACTCAGAGACTGAAAGAAATCCTATAGGACCGACCCTGAGTCAAACACCTATTGTCCTAGAAGGGGACCAAGATTTCAAAATATTCTTGGACCTCAATGTCACAGCCCTCAAAAACTATCTCGCAAGAGACCCAACGCGAGACCTTTCGGGTGAAGCGATGATGACATTAACACCGTCTGCTACCCAGCCTTTTGCCTCAACCGTTTACCTAACCATGGCCAATATGCAAAGTTTGGCCTCCCCATCCATTTTTAGACCAACCTCCATCAGGGTTCCATTACCCCCTCAACCACACGCAATTCAACCAATTTCTACATCATACCAGAACTTGATTGTCTCGACCCCTCACACTCTTGCACCCATGAATGCAGGAGTGCCAACCTATCCTTCTACCAGTGCCATCACGCAACCACCCTTGGTGGTATCTAGTCAACTTATACCCTTGACCTTCATAACTCAACCACTTTTGGCCTCCACTTATGTCCCTATGATTAGTCATCCGTAAGTTGCCCCCTTACTAGTACAACCGAATACGTGGTATGCCTCCTCTAGCCTCTTTCAAGCACCCTACAACCTAGGGGGCACTCATTCTACCAATCCATCAGTAGACGTCATTAAAATGCTGATGGATAAAATGTCCATTCTCGAGACCTCTATCTCTAGTTCATGTAATGCTCTCTCGTATGAGCAAATTTGCAACGAGCCCATCCATCCTTCCATCCCTATCTGACCATACCCCAACCAATGGGAGCTTCCTAAATTTACTCGCTTCCAGAGTAAGGAGGACCCACAACAACATCTACGGGAATTCAGACATGCCTGTTATCTTATTGCCCACGACGATGCATTACTTTTACGCACGTTCCCTATGTCCCTTTCTGGCTCCGCCCTTGACTGGTATAGCTCACTTGCCAGACATTCTATCTTTTCATTCATTCAACTTGCCCAATTATTTCTCGACCATTTTTCTATCAACATCACCAAACAAGTCTCAATCACAGACCTTTAATCGATTAGGCAATTCGACGACGAATCAATAGTCGATTTTGTCGCCCGTTGGAGAGGCTTGATTAACCAGCTCTCTTTCTCCTTACCTCAACCTGAGCTCATTGAGCTCTTTTCTCGAGCATGTGCCAGGCACATCTCTTCTACCTTGCGGATTCAGACATTCTGCACTTTCGACGAAGCTTTCACCATGGATCGAAAGCTTGAACTCCGCACCATTGAAGAGAATAAGGTCAAATTGCGTAATACCAATGCAAAAACCAATGACCATTCTTCTTCCAGACCTTCTTCTGCCAACTCCAAACCCAAAGGAGTGGCCAACGCTATGGTCATTAGGTCACCATTATCAACGACAACTAATCACTCTCAACCTTCTACATCTCCAAGCATCACCAAACAATTCCAACAACGATACATCCAGCGTTCATACACTCCACTTGGAGAATCATATGCTTCCATTTTGGAAAAACTACTCAAGCAGGGGGTCCTCAATCTTCCTCCAATCTGACCACCTCAATTTGACCCTTCGAAAGCCATCCCTACATGGTATAGGGAGGCTGACTTCTGTCACTTTCATCGCATCCACGGCCATGACATCGACAATTGCCGAACCTTCAAGAACATCATCCAAGACATGATCGACAAGGGGGATCTTATTTTAGATAACCCAAATGTGCCACCCAACCAACACATCGACATATTCAAACAACCATTCCCTAATCATCCACTTACTCAAAACAACATCCAAACCATGACTAATGACTCTCATGACCCTGATATTCACACAATCAACACTATATTGCCTCTTGTCCCTGACCAACCTCCTCCATCACAGGATGAAGAACTTTATTTTCCTATTAGTCCTCCATCTACCTCTCTTATAACAGAGGACACCTTGACCATGCCTATGCCATTAGCCTTACCTTCATCCAAATACCTTACCTTGCCTACTCCTCAAGCACAAGTAGAAGGCACGATCATCCCTGCCTCCTTCTCTCTTGAGGAGCCGCACTCTCCTATTTCTTCTCCACTAAGAGAAGACCCAGTCTCTCCACCCATTTTGACCGAAGAAGACCCAGTCACGGTTTCCTCTTGCTTTTTGCCTGAGATTGTTACATCTCACTCACCTCCATCCACATCTAAACCCAAACCCATATCTAACCTCACCTCACACAATAGTGGCCCTCGACTCAAACCAACGAAAGCCACTAGACCACACCGAAGGAATCCTCTCCCACCTTCTTTATTACCTTTAATCTTGGGCCCGCATCCATCCACTTTAATAGGATTTCTTCCTACTCCCATACTTCACAGAGGCAAGTTGCCTCCATTTCTCCCTCAACCCGTCAAACACATATCTTCTCCAAACCATCGACCCCTGCCTCTTACGCATCTCAAACTAAAGTCATCAATCCCCACTGTGACAAAATATCTAGACTCGTTAGCAGGTTCTTATGCTTTACTGTTAGGGCAATTGTTGCAGTCCTCTCGTATCTATCTCCCGCCTCTTAAACCATATCACTCTCTCGGACCAAAACTGCCCTGGTTTGATGACACTTGCATTTGTGTGTATCATCACACACTTGGACACGACACTGAGCATTGTTGTGCCCTCAAGGTCATCATTCACCAATGCCTTGGGAATGACACCCTTCTTTTCGACCATGTTATTAACAAACCTTCAACACCACCCCACTCATCAACTCTCGGATCAAGGCCATCTTGGTTCGACAACTCTAAATTCTGTCATTATCATCACACTCCAGGACATGACACTGAGCATTGTTGCGCTCTCAAAGCTATCATTCGTCAACAATAGAGAAAGGATTCCCTTCTAATCAAGGACCCTCTTGACCACCTCTGACAAATTATCAACATCGATCCATGCCTCTCAAGCCTCATCACCTAAATCGGGATCTCCACACTAGACTATGATCCCTTTGTCACCTTTGACCCCATTATTCAACATCAACATAGTCCATTTAGCCACCAAGCCTTAACCAACCTTGACCAATTTATCCAACATTCTCCCTAAGCGACTGGGAGAATCCAACCTTATCATGACCCTGACCAAACAGTTAGCCAAACATTCGACCAACTTTGACCAGACATTTGACCAGCATCAACCAAACCTTGACCAAACTTCAATTATCAAATGCCACCCAACCAAGCACCTATCACTTCTTCAAACCGTCATTAATCATTGTGACCAATTTGGAATGAAGCAAATGGGGCAAGTTTGCTCCCGATTGACTCGGACCTTAACACCATCATGGGTCAAGATTTGGTCAGAACCTGAGCCCCTTTTATGTCTTGCCACTTTGACCAGTCCCTTGTTAGTCAAGTAATTATTCATTTGACGTTTAACTTGAGCTCGTCCCTTGAGCAATCCTATCATTGTCATTCCTATCTCCTTCAACCCTCAATCCTAACCCTTTTGGCAAGCATCAATGCTTTGTCATAATAAAAAGGAAACCCTCTAAACCTCTACAGTCAAGTCCATGACCAAAAGTCCAGTCAGCAAATCAATCATATAAATATCAAAATGGGATGCATATTCCAAGGTCATAAAACTATCAATGTAGACTGCTCCCTCAAAGGACAGATGCACCATCATTGCTGTATTTACTAGACTACTCCCTTGAAGGATAGTTAGGCCAAAGTCATATCAAAAATATATCAAAAGCAAAATATAGACCACTCCCTCAAAGGATGGCTATGCATAAATTTTGCTACATAAATAGCATTATCTTTGAAGCTTCCCGCATCGATCAGCTTCATGACATGACCCCAACACATAACAATATCCCATCGCAGGCTTCTCGCATCGATCAGTCTGCCTTCAAAAAAAAAAACTGACTGACACAACTTTAAAATCATGGACTTGTCTATAGTCATTCTCGGGGTCACCTAGAAAAGGGGCAAAGTTGTTCCTACCAAAAAGGGTTCCCCCTTCCTTATCACATCAAACCTGTTACTCCTGCACACTCAAGGGATTTCGAGCTCACTTAACATCAAGTGCTTTGATTGCTTCTCTAACACAACCACTGGTCAACGATGTCATGCATGAATGGGGCTCTTGGTTCTAATAACCCCTATCTATGCTGTCATTCTGGTCCTTGTCAATGAAAGAGCAATTCGCCTTTCGCTTTTGACACATCTTGGTTATGCCTCTAACCCAATCATTATCTATCCAACCAAACTCAAACTAAACCAATCCAACATTTTTAGACTATGACATGACCTAGACCATTAACATAGTTTCTATGGACACCAATACACATGGAAACTATCGACCCAACACAATTTATGTTAAGCATAAACCATTACTTGCTGACGCATAAATAGACCTCAATTCATTTTTAGCATACATCCATCACGCATATGGAAAATTGCTAGGGATGAAAGACCACTCGACTAATGTTACAGAATACACCATTGGAAAAGGTTGTAGCATCATTTTCTTCTCATCATTTCGATCTTGACCTCGACCCAAACCAGCCTATCGACCTCTTTGACCCTCCGTCCGAACTACATTGGTCTGAGGCCCTTCACACAGGGGCTATGTAGGCAGCACTCAATCTTCTGAGGTTAGCTCAGCCATTCCTTTGTCCACCCATCTACTCATTCATCTCTCTCAAGACATCAACCTTTCATCTTTCATTATGACCAATCAACCAACCCTGCCAATGTCGAAGTCATTTCTGACTCCTCATGGGGCCCATTTGAGATCACTTATATCTCAACCCGACCAGTGACCATGGAGATCACGCATATCTCCTTAGACCCTGACCACTTCTGAGACAACTCTATCTTAGTTTTGTTTGCATGCATGCTACCTCACAAATAGATAGCAAAATTATTTGCAGATCTTATTTTTGGACACTCACAAGTATAGGATCGCAAGCCGGTTGATCCGCACTACTTGTGACTTTTTTTGTGTTTTTGGGAGCACTTCCTAAGCCTGGGATACTTGGAACACAACGACCATTTAGAGCTTCAGCTTAGATTGAATAACCCAATTAGCAGATGACTAAATGTTGGGGCTCAGTTATTTCAATTTCGGCACTCCTCAACCTTTTGACTGCGACCATTTGACCTACCTATCCCGTGAAGTGGTGTGCGCACAATCATGACTTTTATAGCGTTCACCCTCACTCTCCTTCTCATCCACCTTTTTTCAAATCAGCACCCGACATTAGGTTCCCTTCCCTCGACTCCCACTTTGAGGGGGAATACCTCATCCATACCTCGGGGCAATCCACATCATCCCACACTTGGGGCAACCAACTCCTATTTTTGTCTTGCAATTCATCCAGAACAACCAACAAGACAAAAAGGGGCAAATGTAGACACCTAAAAAGTGTCTAACCCTTGGTCACCTTCCCCCTTGGTCCATTCCTAACCCATTCTTAAAACATGCAATTACTAATTTAAAATAATAAACTTATTTTGAATTAACCCCCCCTCTTTTGACACATCACCCATGACACCTCGCCTAGGACACCTCACCTTGGACTAATTCCCATCCTATGACTCACCCAAGACCTATTCCTACTTCTTTCTAACTGCCTAACAAACTCTCATGTGTATTTATCTTACCTTCGACAATCTCCAACCGATTGTGCACTTGGCAGATGTAGAACGGGCTTCTTGGCCCTTTTACGCGTTCTACACCCACTGACGTCGGTCAACTGTCGGCCGGTGCCAGCAGGATCACCGACGTCAGTTTACTTAAACCACCATTCTGACCTTTTTCTAGCTAATCACAATTTCTAATCATTGGTCTAATCAAAAATTCTAATCACAACTCTGAATCACGTGTCTAATCACGAATCCAGAATCTGGAGTCTTCAACCATCCGTCAATCTGCCAAATCTCTTAGTCAAGCCACTCACTCTCTCTCAGGTGCAGCAATAGCTTCAGGTTCTCCATCAGCAATAGGTTCTCCACACAGGCTACATCAATAGCAGGTACGGGAATCATCAACAACACTCTTCCAGTAGGGACAGGTATGTATACTGTCTATGTTTTCATTGTCTTTAGAGTTATAGATTTTAGGTAATATCTCCTCCCTTCAACACTTCTATGACCCTAGAACAGACCAGAGCTGAATCCCATCTCCCTATTACCTCTGTCCTCTTTCGGACCATACACTCTGCCCATTCAACCAGACTCTCAGACCCATATCTTAGACCATTCAACCAAGCCTAAAACAAGACTCTTTCAGACCATTTAACCAAGTCCAAACTTTGTCTCAGACCACTCAAGCAAACCCAGACCCTAACCAAACCTTGTCCACAGACCACAAACTTGACCAGACCCCGTTCAAGCCTACTACCCCGACCGACGCCAGTCATTACCCCAACCGACGTCGGCAGACTAACCGACGTCGGCAGACCCTGACAACCAACGCCGGTAGGACCACCGACGCCGGTGACTGTGACCAAGCCGACAGCATCATTCAGGTAAGCTTTTGCTTCTATTTCTTTTTAGTTTATTATCATTTCAGTCTTTTTAACATTCTATCTTTTATCAGACTTTATCTTTATCAAAACAGTGGGTTGACCTCCCTTAAGGAAGTTTTCATACTTCTGGGAACAGGCTTTTGCTTGGCAACCCACCATCTCTTTATCTAACACCTCCTTTGCCCAAGTCTCTTTCTTTGCAGGTGTCATTCCTCCACAGCCAAAGAGGAGTACTCACAGTGTCTGGATTACGGTGCGCAGACTACATCCAGGTACATCAAGCCTTGACCATCTCTTAGTTTCTTAATTCTTCTCTTGAATATAGAAAGCAAAATTTGAATAGAAATAATTACAATAAGGTGGTCATAGTCAGAGGTGTATGATATGATTACCCTCTACATCTATTGGTAATTACTACTCAACCCCCACCACCATTTTGATTGGTTTATACACTTATTCATTATCATTATACATAGATAGTTGGTACACTTACTTAGGATCACTATACAAAGATGGTCAATATACCAATTCAAGATCATTATATGTATATGGTAAGTGCAGTTATTCAAGATCATTAAATATATTTAGTTATTACACATAAATAGTGTAGACACCCAAATTTCATTTAGTGTTGAAATGCACCTAAATCTATTTAATAATTATTCTTAAATTAATAAATCACATTTCCTCCCAAATTTAAATCATTAAATAATTTAAAATATTGATAAGTCCATTATGCACACTTAAATCCTTATTTTAAATAATAAAATCCAGATTTTCAACCTCATTAAAATATCTCCCACATTTTTCTCCTTCATCCCAACTAAATCCACAAAATTCTCAACCTCTTATGACTCATCCCATGAGTTGTCAAAAAAAGTTGACTTGGTCTTACTGAGTTAACTAACCAACCCCATGCTTTTATAAACCATTTTTAAATGGTCTTAATCCTAATGGATGAGGACTAATTATCCACTTTAAATCATTTGGATCATTGAAAAATTATAAATGACCCTCCATCATTGGATACTAATTCAAAAATCTATAAATAAACATGCAAACCATCATTTTCAAGGGTCCTAAAATCAAAGAAGTGAAAATAGAGATCCACAAACAAGTAAATACAAATTAATCAAGGTCAATCAAAGACTTCCTTGTGCTCCAAAATTCTACCCATTTTATTTTTCATTGGTGGAGTGAGTACCACATATTTTAAAGAGAAAATTCAATGTATATCACAATGGAGAAAGAATGTGCATTCAAATCATAAAGTTTGTGATTATTTTTTCTTTGTTTATTTATCTACCATAGTTTTTAATTTATCTTATATTAATTTAGCTTAATTTATTTGCACATCTAAATTTATTTCATACATTTATGGCTACTTAGTGGGACCATTCCCACATCTTTTTATCTTTTGATCATCATTCTTTACACTTAGATAAAATTTCTCTTTTGATTTTTGTTGTTTATGTTTGAATTTTGAGTTTAATCTTCCCTATTTTGAGGGCTAGTATGAGATATAGCTTGCTATCAATTGTTTTCTATTCGGTTGTGTGTGTTCCTCTATGTAACAATGAATTTGGAAGCAAAAATAGAAAAATTGTAGATCATAATAGTGAAATTGTCCTATTTTGGCCTTTTTCTATTTTTTATATTCTACCTATAGGGTTAATATCATTTTTTGCAAAAAATAATGATTTTGTCATTACCTAAAGCAATTTCATCAAAATTAGTAGTGAATTCATCATTCCCTATAGCAAAATTATATTTTTTATAGCAAAATCATCATTACCTCCAAAAAATTCATCTCTTTCTAAAGTGAATTTATCACTATTTGTAGTGAAATCATTACTCTTGGTAGAGAAATCATCTTATAATCATGGGTCTATTTATTATTTTTTTTTTTCTTTATATCTTTTTGTTGTATTGATTATATTACAGTTTTGCTTTTCCAATCTGTCTGTGTAACAATGATTTCATAATAAAGAGGTGTTTTTTGATTATTTTTTGTGGTTTTTCACTTGTTCTATTTTATTTTACCTTATTTATATCAAAATAAAACATTTTAACAACTTGTTTTTAGAATTCTTGCCAATGAGAATCAATAAAAAGCTAATTTCTTTTTACTAACACTTTTGATTTTTGTTTTCAAATTTCTTAATAATTACTCTATTTTTTATTTAAATATTTTTGTTTTTGGTTGTTGAAATTTTATATGCTATTTATTTAGAATTACATTGGTAATGATACTTAGAAATCATAAATGTTTCCACAATTATTTGTGTTACCCAAGTAGTATCTACGTATGCTCTTTCCTTAGAGTTACATTGGTAATGAAACTTGAAAATCATAAACAGGTATTTATTTTTATTTTTCCTTTTTAGGGGCTCTATTGACCATGTATTTCACCACCATAAAGTATGCTAAACCCTATTTACTAGAATTGTATATGAATTGAGATCCATCTATTTTAATTAACTGAGTGATTATGTGTTTTAAACACATTGTGACAAGAGGGGATTTCATGCTCCAATACCAAGGCTTTCAATAGTTGATTCAAAATCTGATATCAACAATTATCAGCACACTAAGACCACTATGGCTATATTGGTCACATTAGGATAAGACCCAATAGTGTGCGTTCTCTTTATTGATTTTTTCCCCTAGTTTTCTCCCCTTAGATAAGATTATTTAAACCTTAAGCCTAAGATAGACTCTTTTATCATTCAACTTGGTGCATTAGTTATCATTTATCATTGAGAATAAACCTTCCACACATGCTTGAAACTAGACTCAATGGGCCATGGGAATGAAAATATCCTCCATTATTAGTGCCTTGAAATATTAGGCTGTAGTTGAGAGCATGGATGAGTTAGTGACAATAAAAGGCCCAATAGTTGTTTAGAACTTTTCATCCTAGTTTTCACTCTTTTATGTGCAAATTTATTGATTATTTATAATATAATTTTTTTTATTGTTTTTCTTATGTTTGACATGTATCTTGTTTGTAAATTCATTTAATCAACCTTTCAATCATTTTTAGTTCTTTATAAATAGTGTCATCCATTGTAAGATGTATGGAATCTTGGAACCATAACACAACCAATTCCATTTCAGATCAGACTTCAAATAATTCATATTATAATCTAGGGTTTGATCCAACTTTGAATCAAATTCACACTTGAATAAAATCAACCATCAAGTCAATTAAAATACAAGTTTGAATATGTATTCAAACTCAAACCTCAATCAATTAAATTAAAGTATAGATAATTATTCAAACTTACCAAACAACCAATTCAATCCACACCATAACCAATCCATTTCCTATTCATGGTCACCTATGGAACAATATCAAAACTTTAATTTAGGGATAATGTCAAATAAAATTTCCATTTATAATAATCAAAATTCTTTAAATTATTCTTCCAATCCTACTCCCTCCACATAGCATTTTCTACCCAACATAACTCACACCATGTACATAGATCCATATGTTTCTAATCATAACATCAACATAATTCAAACTTTTGTTTCACCTTCACCATCACTTTCTAATACTCACATGTACCAAAATACATTCAGCAGTCAAACTCCAATCCATTCAAATCCAAACACATTCCATCCAAATCAATCTTTTAGTTTTTACCCCCATAAAAATCAACCTTTATATAATAATCTAAATCAATCATTTGATTTTGCATCTAATTCACCCTAAAACTCAAACCTAAACTTATTCATCAATCACCAGACATTCACAAATCCATCAAACTAATCCTTCCAAAATCAAGCCACTTCTTCAACACAATTTGTTACTAGTAAACACCAAAGCTTTACATAACAATATCAGTTTATCACTAGTAATACTTCTTTCCAATCAAATCTCCCATACACTAGTTACACTTCCAACATCCCTCACCTTACCAGCTAAGAGGTCATTAACATGAAGTAAATCATAAATAACCCACATCTATTCGTATTTGAAAATCCTACTTTACAAATATCTCAAGATGTCTCTTTGAAGCCAAATCATACCATCTCATTCCCAAATAAAAATAATAACCTTTCATCCATTATCCACCAAAAAATGATTTTTGATCAAATACCCATTTTTTATAAACATCCAATATTGACTCAAACACCATCTAATCTACCTATCAAAATATCATATGCATTTACTCTAACACCCAAAAGTTTGCATTTTTAAAAAGCTCTTCATCCCAAATCCAACATTTCTAAGAGAGTGATGGAAAAAATATGGTAATAAAGTGCTTTAGTAGACCTTCCTAATGGCAACATCTAAACCAAGGTAAAATGTATTATCCTAATTAAACATTCAATTTATTTTGGGAATAAGATAAAGTTTAACATCCTCTTTGGTCCCAACTATAGTTTTATCAATAGACAAATTTGCAAATGATAGTGATAATGTTATAAGTAAGGAATAATCCTCATCCATCATCAATACAAATCCTATTAACAACATCAAAGCAATCTATTCCATTTCTATCAACACTATTAATCATTTTCCTATTAACATTACTTTACAAGCACATGTCAACTGGAATCCATAGCAAATGACCTCGTTGGACTTATATCATTGCAAAATATCAATTATAACTATTGACCAAATTTGAATTTTAGGTCAAATTAGGGCACCCATAGTAAAAAACTTGATTTTTAGGCCTATAATGGGGTATAATGTATTGTCATGAGATGTTTTATAGGTCATTTTATTTATATCAATTTTGTACTAGTTTTGTTCAATTAGTTTCTAGGTCTATTTATCATTTTGAGTCATTTTAAGGGTAAAAAAAGTGCATTTAATGCTTTTTATGGGTTTTTTTTGGAAATTTTCAAGTGTAAAAATGTGATGACATGTACCATGTCTCCAAAAATGTCTTAAGTAACTGATAAAACTTAAAATTTATAGGTTCATCAAAAGAAAATTATTTTCCTTAAAGAAAAGGAAGAAAATGACATATGTACATCTCCTTGTGAATTTTACCACATGTGAGGAGGCCATGGAACGTCTCTCCATCTTCATAAAGCTCATTTACATGCTTTATTAGTTTTTTAAGTGTCAAAATTGGTCCAAAACTTTTTTTCTCTCTTTTCACCCTCCTAGATATGTAAAAGTGACTTATAGGTTTTTGCTTGGTACAGTCATCACAAAGGGTTTTAGGTCAAACACTTCTACAAGGTGATATTAAAATAAAGAATATAAATAAGTTTAGTAATGATAAACTATGATTTATGAATAATCCATTTGAAGTTGACCTTCAAAAACTACTTGTTAATCTATTGACCCTTCATGCTTTGGTCTTATTTGAGAAACTCCATACAAAATAAACACTAAGATTGATTTTAGAAATTTTTTAAATATTTATAAATTTTTACCCATGCTTGGTTTTACATTTAAATTTGTTTTGATGAGCTAATACCATCAATTTTGCAGATTAGTGCATTTTGTGTTGATGAGCAGGTTTCCACTATTTTCTAAGTTTTCATGATTTGTGAATGGTTATATGGGGTTATGTTAATCCCATGTACATGTTTTAAATGTTATATAATTTATATCTTCATCTTAAAAATTCATTATCCAATTAATGCCTCATGGTTTGTATCCATATGTACACATGTTCACAGTCTACCTATCCAATGCAACTCAAAAGGTGCATTTGCAGAGCTTTGGAAGGGAAGTTATTTTTGAAATTAAGATTTATTGGATTGAACCAAGATTTAAATTTTTTAAAATTAACTATTGTATCCTTTCAATTAGGTTAAATGGTTTTCTAATTCCCATATACCAATCTACTGCTCATACATTTCATATATTACCTCCATAATTTTCAAAGTGCACATACAACTTATCATGATAATGTCATACTAAGATACAAACCTTGATGGTGGTCTCAATCATTTGGAAGTGTGAGGAAGTATTTTGGAAGGTTTAAAGGTATAATTTTTACTCATTATTATAAAATGTTAGCTCACTACCAATTTTCTCACATTACTGCCTATGTATGATAGTAATGACCTATAAGAAGCCATTAACAAGGAGCAGGGGACCCTTGAGAAATGTAAAATAAGTAATGAAACTACCATATAACTAATAAGTTTATTTTAATCCATCATTTTATACCTAATTGAGACAT
The DNA here is from genome assembly GCA_037957365.1 of Torreya grandis. Classification (NCBI taxonomy): domain Eukaryota; kingdom Viridiplantae; phylum Streptophyta; class Pinopsida; order Cupressales; family Taxaceae; genus Torreya; species Torreya grandis. The sequence goes on from JARHVA010000969.1 coordinate 1,566,794, forward strand.
ATTATTGACAAATGAAGCATGTATTGCTTTAAAAACATAACAAGACTGAGTTTAGGGATTCAATCCCTAAAGGAGTGAAATAGGGGCCTAAGAGGTTTTTGAGGACCTCATATAATATATTTTCAAGATATTTCAAGAAACTATATTGATATTTATCATTTAATATAACATAGATAATTCCTATGAAAATAATGAAGGGCAAAGGACAAATGGAGAATGATTTTTTAGAGGTTTAAAAGTGCCCTTGAGAACACTAATTATGAGCAATATCATCTACTTGCTTGAGTTAATAATGACCTTATTTTTTCATTCAAGTTTTAACTTAACCTTATATCCATGGTTATAAGGTTTAAAATAGTTTAAGGCATTGTTTGTGACCTAATAGTGATCAAATAATTTCATACATCATGTTTTGATTCCTAAGGCATTTTGTCAGTCTATACATAGGGAAATAAAGACACCTACAACCAAAAGGGAAACAATGAACTATTTTGATCCTTGGTGATGTTTAAATGTCATAAATTTAAGTGAAAATCATGAATATACTATTTTATACCTAAAATGTAAGTTAATTCATGGTGTTGAAAGGCCCAAACAAGCTAAAGTAACCAACAATAGGGTCTCTAATAAAAAGTGTCTCAATCTTAAAGGCAAAAACCTAGTTTTGGTGGTAAAAGGTATAGGTAGGGTAAATGAGAGATTAAATTTGATTGGATAGTTAATGGTCACATAAATTATCATGTTTTTTATTTCATAAGGGTTCCCCAAAAGGATAGTATGGCTTATACAATGTCCTAAACCCTTGTACTCAATCACCACAGGGTGCACTCAAGGTTGAATAAACCATGGTGTGTGAGGGGATTGTGAGAGTTTTAAATATGAGTGGGAGTTTGTAAAACTTAATATAGGTTATAATTTTTTTTTACACCACAATTATTGAAAAACAATCAAAGGAAAGGCTCAAAATAAGTAGTGATATAGTTCATGGTCTTAAACCCTGCACAATCTACTTTTAGAAGGAATAGTCTTGACATTTATGGTTTTGAAGGGTCAATCATGAAATAAAGAGAAATAATTGAAAAAAAAATCATTTAAACTTGGATATCCCTCTATAATATCTATTTTTGGTGAACAAATAGGTAAATTTCCCCCTATTTTGTTTCAAATAGGGGGCACTTTCCCCTTGCACAAACTTACAAATCTTAGAAGGTAGGAAGGAAATATGGAGCCAAAAGGTGTGGAAGATTAAAAAATGGGTTATTAAATTTGTAAATAAATAATAAAATCATGGATTACTTATCAAGAAGTGATTGAACTCAACAAAGCACCCTGCACTAAAAAGGTTGTAGTCAAACCTAATATGCATGGTTATTCCTAGAGACAAAATAATAGGTCACTTTCAATTGTGGACCTAAATGAATTTTATAATGGAAAAAATAATGTATATGGGACCATTTAAGAGTGTTTTAACTTATTAATCTCAAGGAATCTTGGCTGAATGTCCAAAACACTAGATGTTGCAATTAAGCCTACTAGGCAAGGACAGACCTAGTGGTCAAATGAAGAGTCACTCATAATCTTAGAATGATATGAAAATTACTATTAATTGGAGAATGTTTTTGGGGTTGATATTTAATTTTAAAATGTATTTTTTTGAATATAAAACCAATGAATTCCCCTTTTAATCTCAAAACCAACTCATCATGTAGGAATGGAGGAGAACAATCATGATAGGCTAGTTTCAAATGCTCAGATATTTTCTAGAGTTATACATGGGAATAAAAGGAATTAGGAGAAGTTATTTGGGTCCCTTGTCATCAATTTTTTGGTATCTTGGACGTTAGGGTTTTATGAATCAACCTTAAGACTAAAAATAGGCTTAAAACCCTATTAAACCTTGATCATGACCAATTTGTGAAAATGTAGTTCGATAGCTAATATAATGAGTCAATTTGAATAGGATGGTGATTGAAAATTATATATTAATATTCAAATATTATCCCCATGCCTTTTTTTTATACATATCTATATGGATAGGGTACAAAATAGGCTTTTCTTCACCATTGTTTATGTTTTGTAGGTTCTATAAGGAGCCTGAGTGTGAAACCAATTTTGGGAATAAATTTGAGACTTTTAATAACTTCTTATGAAAATTTTATTTCATGAAAAATATTCTAAGTTATTCAACTAGGCCCTTTCTTTGAGCCAGTCAAAAGTGGCCTATTGGACAAGCTAGTGAAGAAGTTGGAAAACTTTAAGTGGGGTGATTTTAAGGTGTCCCTAATTCATAGGGAACTTTAGGGTCTTAAAAAATTTCACCCACTAAATTTTACATATTTTAATGGAAAATTTAATGAATTTTGGAGGCCAAGAGTGTAGGGTGCTTGAAAGGAGTTTTTTTGGACTACAGATGATGATGGGTCACTTTCAATTGATTCTAGGAGACTAGGAATGAAACCAATGAATTTAGAGGCACTTATAATGGACTAAAATTTAATTTAAATAACAAAAATTTCTCCAAATAGTTATGGGATGCTCAAAAATGCCTAATCATGAAGGTAATTTTTTAATACAAAAGGAGTTTTTTGTCATTTATCTTCAAGTTTGTGACTTGAATTAACACTTGTTGCTCTTGAGATTGTATGATTCATCTCACATCCTCCTCAAATGAAAAAATAACTCCTTATATCATATTTACAATTGTCCTTATGATGTTTGGACTTATCTTTTTCTCTCTCTCTCAAACTCTATAAGAGTCAACCATTTTGGCCATTGTATTATATGCTCCACCTGAGTATGGAGAATCCATACTCATTTGTATAGATTTTGATCAATGAAATGAATAAGTGTTACCTATTCATGACTATTCATAAGTGTGTTCCTCTTTAATGATTAATCTTGTTTAGTGAAGACTATGGATTCCTAGCATGTGGTCTCATTCTTCCACCTTGTTTGCAGTTGGAAAACTTTTCTTGTAGGGCATGTGAAGTGTTTTAGGAGATGCCAAATGTTGAGTGAGTTATTATTTTCATTAGTTATATTTAATTCCTATTTTATAGTCCTCATATCTTCGCACATTCATCTATGACCTCATAATGTAGCATTGATGTGAGAAGATTAAGATTAAAGAAGTTTATTTTTTAGTTTGTTTCTTGGTCTCAAGTGTAGAATGAAATTAGTTTTAAGTCATAAAATTGATTTGGTGTATCACCTCATTAGTTTAAATTTACTTTCAATTAATCTCTCTCCCTTTTCACCACCAAATTTAGTTATAGGTTCAATCCTAAGTGGTACATCAAGGGAGATATCCCTATCTAGAGACTCGCCTTATTCCTTAGGCTTCCCATAATACTATAGGTGATTCCATTATGCCACTTAGATGAGGAAATCCTTGTATCTCCTCAAAGGGTGTAAATCCAAGTGACAATAGTTTTTGGCATGTCAAATGGGACTCTTGTTCCAAGAGATTGAGATATTTTTGGTGTTGTCTCTCAATAATCAACCTTTAGAGGCATCTATCAAAGCATTAATGGTGACTTTAAAGATACATCTATTGGTCAAATAGCCTAGGTATTCCATTTTAATATTTTTGATATCCGTTTCTTGTGTTCTTACTTCCTATAAAGTTTCCTAGCTGACCTTGGATTTGATTTTTAATCTCTACAAGTTGGTGAAACATATTCATATTATCCCATTCCCTTTCAATATGAACAAGTTCATGGTCAATATTATTATGATCACTATCAGTCCCAATATTATGACATTTATACTTTTCATGAGTTTTATTAGTCTTATAACCAACCTTCTCAATTTTTTACCCCTCTTAGTCAACCTAGTCCTTTCTCTAATCAGCCCATTTCCACTTTTAAGAAAATGCTTTTGGGTTATGAGAGATACATGTTGGATCTTGAAACACAAAGAAGATGTGGTATAAAAGTTCCTAATCATGTCATTAACAAGGTAATAGATGCATTAGAGTTGGTCAAGAGAGAATGGGTACCCATTGAGAGAGCCAATTGGCAAAGGCTCACAAGTGAGATGCTTGATGTGAGTGGTTTGGTCTCTTTATTAGAGGATAGGATAGAAGTTCATGAAAGTCAACCTCACCATACCTATCAACCTTCATATCCATTTTCAAAAGTTTAATACCAACCATACATGACCCCTACTCATGAGCTAAATCAATCCCATCAAATTCATCCTTTTCCAAATCAGTTGAAGGAAAGAGTTGAAAGAAGAAACCTTGTGTTTGAAGCTACTCTTGATAGGCAAATTGAGTTGGCTAATATGAATTTGCAATAATCCACATTGGAAATAAAAATAAGTGGATTTCAAGCCTTCATTTCCCTCTCACATTACACCCCCACCACCTCAAAAAAAGACTCATAATCCCAATGTCGTAAGTTGGAACAAAATAGTGGAATCATGGGGAAAGGAGGAGAAAAGTCTTGACCAAGAGTGTGAAATTGAGAAGATATCTAATCCTAAAATCCTAAGTTGGAGAAAGATATTAAATTCATGGGGTAAGAAAGAAGATATAAGAATTATCCAAGAGTGTGAAATGGAGAATGGATTTGATCCTTTTCAAGTCCCTCCCACCCTTCCTCAATAATATTCTTCTATTCCATGGTATCCTTATCCCCATTATTATTCTTATCAAATTCAAGATAAGATTTTCTAAGAGAACCTAGCCAAGAAAATATAGGAATTAAAATAAAATATGAGATTTATAAGTCAAGGTGAGATGGAAGGTTTAGACCCAAAAGATCCTATGCCTAAACACACCCCATCTCCCCTTCCTCAAGAGATTCCCAAAGAGTCTCTTACCTTGTATTCTCAATTTAACTTTGAGCTCTACATTCCACATCCACCAATTAGTTCATATTGTCCTTACCCCATCACCCTTTACCTTGATGGACCTGTGGTGTGGGAACCAAAGGAGGATCAGCTGGTTGATAAAGAAAGAGAAATCTTTCTTGAAAAAAACCTACCTCATTGGTAGCCTCATTGGGCTAGATCACATGATTTCAAGATGCCTAGGCATGGCATCACCATGAATAAGGTTGAATATCTTACATCCATTGACAAAAGAGATTAGATTATTATATCTAAAGTTCAATTTGAAAGCCCTCAAGAGGTCTTAAGTGATGAGGAGAAGGTAAGCTCTTGTGTTGAATTTCTTTTCTTGGTTGATGATGAAGAATGTTTTCTTTGTGTTGAAGAACCTATCTTGAGAGAAGAAAATTAAGAGGAACAATATTAATTCATGGTTGATAAAGAAGACATAATGAGAAATTATGAGGAATAAATCACCATAGGGACTCCCCTTGGTGAAAAAAAGACAAATCACAAGTTTTTTCCTCCATATCTGAAGTAGAATGTGATATCAAGGTAGGACAACACTTTCACGCCATCCATAAAGAAGTGAAAACCTTGGGAGAGTCTCATGAGACCAAGATAGAGGAAATATCACTTGAATATGATCTGATCAAAGATGAAGAGGAGATGATTTCTTGTGTGGATATTTTATATTGGGTTGATTAGGAAGGATGTCTTCCCTTTTCCAAAGAGGAAGAAATGATTATAAAATATTTCATCACTTTGAAAGACACCATGTATGAACATGGAAAATTTCTTAATATATTTTTAGATGAATTTTTTAAAGTCATTGAGGTAGGTTATACTCTTCTTCAGGGAGGCTATGAGTTGGTCAAAGATGGAGAAGGAAACATTAGTACACAAGTATGAAAAGGAAAAGCATTATTTCAAATATATACTTTTAAGGAGCATATGCATTTTATGATGACATGTTTGAAGTAATAAATATGGGATATCATCTTATAAATTATTTTAGAGAAACATTTCAGCTCTTAAAGGATGAAACAAAGTCCTATTTGCCTCAATATTCTAAGGAACAAGAAATCAATCATCTTGGAGACATGCCTATGAAGGGGATACAAGTTAACTATGAAATGAAGAATGGGCAATAACATGAAGTGTGTGAACATGTTAAATATGAATATATATATATATATATATATATATATATATATATATATATATATATATATATATATATATATACATTGGATACCTATTTAAGGATGACCTACTTGAGATTAGATCAAATTAAGTGCCAAGGAAGAGGTATGGTCTACAAATCACTAAATCCAAAAAGAAGCATGATTAGCACTATGTTTCATATCACATGAGGATGATTTAAGAATTTTTAATTTTTATCCTAGAAAGGAGATATGTTTAGTTTATATTTTTTAATAATAGGTTATTTCCCAATTACCCTAAGTGCTTAGATCACATGTGTGTGTCTTGTGTGTTCACTTTCTTTGTTGTGTGTCTTTTACTTTATCTGGTTGAGGTAGCCATTAGTGTCTTATCTTGATAAAATATTTTTGGTAAATGGTCAAAGTATATTTTTTGTCTCATTACTTAGATGACTCAATAATCCTAATGGATTGATAAGGCTACTGGTTTAGTTAGTATAGCAGGCATACTACCCCAATGAGTCACCAATTTGTTGACCAAATTTGACTTTTAGGTCAAATTCGGGCACCCCTAGTAAAAAAATTGATTTTTAGGCCTATAATTTCATATAATTTATTGTCATGAGATGTTTTATAGGTTATTTTATGTTTATTAATGTTATACTAGCTTTGGTCAATTAGTTTCTAGGTCCATTTATCATTTTGAGTCATTTTAAGGGTAAAAAATAGTGCATTTATTGCTTTATTCAAGTTTTTGGGAAATTTTAAAGTGTAAAAATGTGATTTAATTATCCATGTGTCCAAAAATGTCTTAATTAACTTAAAAAACTAAAAATTTAAAGGTTCATCAGAAGAAAATGACACATATACAACTCCTTGGGAAGTGTGCCACAAGTGAGGAGAACATGGAACATATATACATATTACTAAAGATAATTTACATTATTTATTTGTTTTTTAAGTGTCAAAATTTTTCCAAAACCATTTTTCTCTCTTTTCACCTTTTTAGACATGCAAAAGTGACTTGTAGGCTTTTACTTGATACAGTCAACACAAAGGATTTCAAGTCAAACAATTTTGTGAGGGGATATTAAACTCATGGAGTTAATTTTTTATATAAATAAGTTTTTTAATGATCAAATATGATTTATGCTTCATCCATTTGAAGTTGACCTTCCAAAATTACCTATCAATGTATGCACCCTTCAGTTTTTGGTCTTGTTTGAGTAACTTCATAAAAAATAGCTACTCATATTACCTAAATATAAAATTTAAATATTTATCAAATGATCCTAATTATTTTTTTCATATTTTAATTTGTTTGATGAACTAATACCATCAATTTTGTAGACTAGTGCATTATGTGTTGATGAGCAGGTTTCCACTATTTTCTTAGTTTCCATGCTTTGTGAATGGTTATAGGGGGTTGTGTTAATCCAATTTACATGTTTTAAATTTTATATTTTTTCTCTCTTCATCTTAAAACCTCATTCTCTAAGAAATGCCTCATGGTTTGTATCTATATGTACATAATGTCCATAGTCAGCCTACCCAATACAACTCAAAAGGTGCATTTGTAGAGATTTGGAAGGGAAGTTATTATTGAAATTAGGATTTATTTGATTAAACCAATTTTTCACAAATTTTAAAGGAACTATTTTATCCTTTCAATGAAGTGCAATGGTTGTCTAGTGCCCATATACCAGTCTACTGCTCTTACATTTCATATACTACCTCCATGATTTTCAAAGTGTGTATATAACTTATCATGATAATGTCATGCTAAGATATAAACCTTGATGGAGGTATTAATCCCTTAGAAGTGTGAATAAGTATTTTATAATGTTTCAAGGTAGAATTATTACTCATTAGTATCAAACATTAGCTCACTATGAGTTTTATCATAATACTGCTTGTGTATGACAGTAATGACCTACAAGAAGCCATTCACAAGGAGTAGAAGACCCTTGAGAAATGTGAAATAATAAATGAAACTAAACTAAAAGTGATAATTGTATTGTAATCCATAATTTTATACCTAATTGAGACATCTTATGGACAAATGAAGAATGCATTGCTTTCAAAACATAAGAACACTGAGTTTAGGGATTCAATCCCTAGAGTAAAACATGGGCCTAAGAGGTTTTTGAGGACCTCATATAAAATAATTTAAAGGTATTACAAGCACATATATCAATATGTATCATTTTATATATCATATATAATTCATATTAAAATAATGAAGGGCAAAGGAAAGATGGAGAATGGTCTTTTAGAGGTCTAAAAGTGCCCTTGAGAACACTAATTATGAGCAATATCATCTATAGGCTTGAGTCAATAATGACCTTATTTTTTCATTAAAGTTTCAAATTGACCTTATATAAATGGTTATAAGGTTTCAAATAGTTAAATGGGTTGTTTTTGATATGATAGTGATCAAAGAAGCTCATACATCATGTTTTTATTCCCAAGGCATTTTGTTAGTCTATACATAGGGAAATAAATAAACCTGTAGCCAAGCAGGTAAATAGTGAGCTATTTTGATGATTGGTGATGTTTAAATGGAATCCATGTAAATTAAAATAATGAAAATAATATTTTATACCTAAAATTCAAGCTCATTAATGGTGTTTAAAGGCCCAAACAAGCTAAAGTAACTGACATAGGGTCTCTAAGAAAAGGGTCTCAGTCTTATAGGTAGGAACCAAGTTTTGGTGGAAAAAGGTATAGGAAGGGTAAATGAGAGCTTAAAATTGATTGGATAGTTAATGGGAACCTAAATTATAATTTTTTTCATTTCATAATTGTTTCCCAAAAGGATAAGAAGGCTTATACAAGGTCCCAAACCCCTGTACTCAATCACCACGCGGTGCACTCAGGGTTGAATAAACCATGGGGTGTGAGGGGCTTGTGAGAATTTTAAATATGAGTGGGATTTATGAAAAAATAATATAAGTTATATAATTTTTTTAAACCACAATGATGGAGAAATAATCAAACGAAAGGCTCAAAATAAGTAGAGACACAATCCATGGTCTTAAACCCTGCATAGTCTACTTCTAGAAGGAAAACTCTTGAAATTTGTGGTTATAAAGGGTAAAATCATTAAATAAAGATATAAATTATTTAAAAAAATATCCTTGACACTTTTATATCCCTATATAATAGCTATTTTTGGTGAATAAACATGAAAAGTGTCCCTATTTTATCTCAGATAGGGGGCACTTTCCCCTTGCATAAACCTACAAATCTAGAAGGTAGGAAGGAAATATGGAGCTATAAGGTGTGGAAGACTATAAAATGGGTTTATAAATTTTTAAATAACTTATAAAATCATATATTTACAATCAAGAAGTGATGGAACTCAACAAATCACCCTGAACTAAAGAGGTTGCAGTCAGACCTAGTATGCATAGTTATTCTTGAAGACCAAACAATAGATCACTTTAAATTGTGGACTTAAATGAAATTTATAATAGAAAAGATAATGTATATGGGACCATGTTAAAAAAATTCAAGTTATGTATCTCAAGGAATCTTGGTTGAATGTTTAGAACACCAGATGTTGCAGTTAAGCCTACTAGGCAAAGACAAATCTAGTGGTCAAATGAAGAGTCACTCATAATAATAGCATGATATAAAAGTTCATATGAATTGGATAATGTTTTCGGGATTGATACTGAAGTTTAAAATCTATTTTTGTGCATATAAAACCAAGTAAAACCCCTTTTTGATCTCAAAACCAACTCATCATACAAGAATGGAGGAGAATAACATGATAAGCTAGTTTCAAATGCTCAAATATTTTTTAGAATTCTACATGGGAAAAAAAGGAATTAATATAATTTATTATGGTCCCTTGGCATAAATTTTGTCTAATTTTTTGGTAGCTTGGATTTCAGGGTCTTATGAATCAACCTTAAGACCAAAAATAGGGCTAAAACCCCAATCAAGACTAATTTATGAAAATGGATTTGGATAGATAATCAAATGAGCTTTATAATATAAAATATAATGTATATGGGACCATGTTAAAAAAAATTCAAGTTATGGATCTCAAGGAATCTTGGTTGAATGTCTAGAACACCAGATGTTGCAGTTAAGCCTACTAGGCAAGGACAAATCTAGTGGTCAAATGAAGAGTCACTCATAATAATAGCATGATATAAAAATTCATATGAATTGGATAATGTTTTGGGGATTGATACTGAAGTTTAAAATCTATTTTTGTGCATATAAAACCAAGTAAAACCCCTTTTTGATCTCAAAACCAACTCATCATACAAGAATGGAGGAGAATAACATGATAAGCTAGTTTCAAATGCTAAAATATTTTTTAGAATTCTACATGGGAAAAAAAGGAATTAATAGAATTTATTATGGTCCCTTGGCATAAATTTTGTCTAATTTTTTGGTAGCTTGGATTTCAGGGTCTTATGAATCAACCTTAAGACCAAAAATAGGGCTAAAACCCCAATCAAGACCAATTTATGAAAATGGATTTGGATAGATAATCTAATGAGATTTATAATAGAAAAGATAATGTATATGGGACCATGTTAAAAAAAATTCAAGTTATGGATCTCAAGGAATCTTGGTTGAATGTCTAGAACACCAGATGTTGCAGTTAAGCCTACTAGGCAAGGACAAATCTAGTTGTCAAATGAAGAGTCACTCATAATAATAGCATGATATAAAAATTCATATGAATTGGATAATGTTTTGGGGATTGATACTGAAGTTTAAAATCTATTTTTGTGCATATAAAACCAAGTAAAACCCCTTTTTGATCTCAAAACCAACTCATCATACAAGAATGGAGGAGAATAACATGATAAGCTAGTTTCAAATGCTCAAATAGTTTTTAGAATTATACATGGGAAAAAAAGGAATTAATATAATTTATTATGGTCCCTTGGCATAAATTTTGTCTAATTTTTTGGTAGCTTGGATTTCAGGGTCTTATGAATCAACCTTAAGACCAAAAATAGGGCTAAAACCCCAATCAAGACCAATTTATGAAAATGGATTTGGATAGATAATCTAATGAGCTTTATAATAGAAAAGATAATGTATATGGGACCATGTTAAAAAAAAATCAAGTTATGGATCTCAAGGAATCTTGGTTGAATGTCTAGAACACCAGATGTTGCAGTTAAGCCTACTAGGCAAGGACAAATCTAGTGGTCAAATGAAGAGTCACTCATAATAATAACATGATATAAAAATTCATATGAATTGGATAATGTTTTGGGGATTGATACTGAAGTTTAAAATCTATTTTTGTGCATATAAAACCAAGTAAAACCCCTTTTTGATCTCAAAACCAACTCATCATACAAGAATGGAGGAGAATAACATGATAAGCTAGTTTCAAATGCTCAAATATTTTTTAGAATTCTACATGGGAAAAAAAGGAATTAATAGAATTTATTATGGTCCATTAGCATAAATTTTGTCTAATTTTTTGGTAGCTTGGATTTCAGGGTCTTATGAATCAACCTTAAGACCAAAAATAGGGCTAAAACCCCAATCAAGACCAATTTATGAAAATGGATTTGGATAGATAATATAATGAGCTTTATAATAGAAAAGATAATGTATATGGGACCATGTTAAAAAAAATTCAAGTTATGGATCTCAAGGAATCTTGGTTGAATGTCTAGAACACCAGATGTTGCAGTTAAGCCTACTAGGCAAGGACAAATCTAGTGGTCAAATGAAGAGTCACTCATAATAATATCATGATATAAAAATTCATATGAATTGGATAATGTTTTGGGGATTGATACTGAAGTTTAAAATCTATTTTTGTGCATATAAAACCAAGTAAAACCCCTTTTTGATCTCAAAACCAACTCATCATACAAGAATGGAGGAGAATAACATGATAAGCTAGTTTCAAATGCTCAAATATTTTTTAGAATTCTACATGGGAAAAAAAGGAATTAATAGAATTTATTATGGTCCCTTAGCATAAATTTTGTCTAATTTTTTGGTAGCTTGGATTTCAGGGTCTTATGAATCAACCTTAAGACCAAAAATAGGGCTAAAACCCCAATCAAGACCAATTTATGAAAATGGATTTGGATAGATAATCAAATGAGCTTTATAATAGAAAAGATAATGTATATGGGACCATGTTAAAAAAAATTCAAGTTATGGATCTCAAGGAATCTTGGTTGAATGTCTAGAACACCAGATGTTGCAGTTAAGCCTACTAGGCAAGGACAAATCTAGTGGTCAAATGAAGAGTCACTCATAATAATAGCATGATATAAAAATTCATATGAATTGGATAATGTTTTGGGGATTGATACTGAAGTTTAAAATCTATTTTTGTGCATATAAAACCAAGTAAAACCCCTTTTTGATCTCAAAACCAAATCATCATACAAGAATGGAGGAGAATAACATGATAAGCTAGTTTCAAATGCTCAAATATTTTTTAGAATTCTACATGGGAAAAAAAGGAATTAATAGAATTTATTATGGTCCCTTGGCATAAATTTTGTCTAATTTTTTGGTAGCTTGGATTTCAGGGTCTTATGAATCAACCTTAAGACCAAAAATAGGGCTAAAACCCCAATCAAGACCAATTTATGAAAATGGATTTGGATAGATAATCTAATGAGCTATTTTGACTATTATGGTGATTTAAAATTTTATAGGAGTATTCCAATATACTCCCCATACCTTTTATTTGTATGAATATGCATGGATAACTTACAAAACAGGCTTCTCTTCACCATTATTTGTTTTTTGTAGGTTCTATAAGGATTCTAAGCATGAAACCAAATTTGGGAGGAAATTTGAGACTTTTAATAACTTCATATGAATATTTTATTTCATTAAAAATCTTTTATGTGCTTTATTGGGCCCTTCCTTTCAACCTGTCAAAACTAGCTTATTGGATAAGCTAGTGAAGAAGATGGAAAACTTCAAGTGGGGTGATTTTAATGTGTCCCTGATTCTTCTAGGGAATTTTAGGGTCTTGACACATGTAACCCAATACCTTTTATATATTTTCATGGAAATATAAAGGCATTTTGGAGGCCAAGTGTGTAGGGTGCATGAGAGGAGTTCTTTTTGGACTATAGATGATGATCACTCACTTTCAATTGATTATAAGAGACCAAGCATGTAAACAATGCATAGAGAGGCATTTATGATATCACAAAATTTCATTATAATAATTAAAATTTCTCCAAATTATTTATGGGACGTTCAAATAGGCCCAATCATGAAGGTATTTTTTATGTGCAAAAGAAGGAGTTTCTTACCATTTTTCTTCAATTTTGTGACTTGAATGGACACTTGTTGCTCCTAACCTTTAATTTTTCATCCTAAATCCTCCTAAATACACAATTAATTCCTTGTATCAGCTTTACAAGTGTCATTGTGACCCTTGGACTTTGCTTCTTCTCTCTCTCTCTCTCTCACTCTATAAGAGTTAGCCATTTTGGCCATTGTATTCTATGATCCACCTGAGTATGGTGAATCCATGCTCATTTATATAAATTTTTATAAATTAAATTACTAAGTGTTACCTCTTCATTATTATTCATAAGTGTGTTCCACTTAAATGATGAATCTTGTTTATTGAAGACTATGGATTCCTATCATGTGGTCTCATTCTTCCACCTTATTTGTAGTTGGAAAATTTCTTATAGGGAATGTGAAATGTTTTAGGATATTTCAAATGTTGATTTAGTTATTATTTTCATTAGTTTCATTCAAGGTATTTTGTCTAGTCCTCCTATCTTTGCACATTCATCCATGACCTCACAATGTAGAATTGATGTGACAAGATGAAGATTGAAGAAGTGTATGTTTTAGTTTGTTTCTTGGTCTCAAGTGTAGAATTCAACTTTTTAGAAGTCATCAAATTTATTTGGTGTATCACCTCCTTAGTTTATATTTACTTCTAGTTATCTCTCTCCCTTTTCACCACCAAATTTAGTTATAGGTTCAATCCTAAGTGGTACATCAAGGGAACTACCCCTATCTAAAGACTCACCTCATTCCTTAGGCTACCCATAAGCCTAGAGATGATTCCATTATTCCACTTAGATGAGGAGAGCTTTGCATCTCCTGAAAGGGTGAAAATTAAAGTGACAAAATTAACATATATAAACATCCATTAGAGAATCCTATTTAGAGAGACATTACTACACCAATAATTGCTTAAATCTCCAAAAATAAATCAAAGAACACCAATAAATGAAAAAATCATATCTTTATTGCTTAAGGACAATAATATCAAAAACACTAAAAAGACCAAATTAACTAGGAAAGAAACCACATGGAATGATCTCACAATCATACTACAAGAAATAATTTTAACTCCCATGTTGGATACTTATTATGCGAAACTAATAGAATGACATTACAATGATTTGGATCATGATTTTGAGATAAATTTAGAAGCACATCATAGTAGGTTTGAGTACTCTATATTTGCTAAGGAGTTAAGAATTATCAATACATATTTATCCTATTTTGACTTTTATAACATTTGGTGGTTAGTTAATAGTGGTTTAGTGAGGGATATTGGTTTTTGTACATATAAAAAACTTATTAGTCCCTGGTGCTTAATACTCTTTAATAACATAGCTTACAGTCCTCACCGAGAAAGGCATTCAAATTCCATGATGGTTAGAATAACTAAGAAGGTTTCTAGAGTTTAGCTTCACTATAAAACACATCAATGTAGGTCTATTTGATAATTATGTTTTTCGAAGGAAAACCAAAGTTACTATTGCACTTTATCAAAGAAACTTATATCTAGACATCTTTATTCAACAAAGATTCCCCAATCAAGAGAGACTTTCTTGGTGGTTTTCTAATAGAACTTGGTGGGCTCAACAACCTAATCTTGGTTAGGTGATATTAAATTCAATAACATAATTGAAATACAAATTGATGAGGAAATCCAATTATAACAATAATGACTATCTAGAGTTGGCATAGAGTGAAAAGCTAGAAAATCAGGAAGTTTATATGTCTTATGACTTTTTATTAGGTATAACTACCAAAAAAGAATAAAAATCATAAAATCATAAAAAGAAAAAAAATAAATATAAATAAATTACTTTTTATCAAACCCTTGACACTTGAGGGCACTTTTTTTACACCTGTATTTTGTTCATATTATTGCATTATACCATCATGTCCATTTTGTCTTGCATATCAAATGTTATATTTAGTGATTTTTTAGTTGTCATTTCACATAACACAAACATTTAAAATTGAAACTTATCATATTATTTCAATTTTATCATATTTCTATGTTATCTCATAAAATATGTTTTCAGAATTAATGTTACATTGGTTCTTTTCTTAATTCTTATGAGTAAAGTAAATCTTTTCCTACATTTTTCTATCAAAAATACAACATATTATCCCAAGGTTTTTCCTAAAATATTTTCCATTATAGATTATCCTCTTATAATTACATTTCAAAAAAAAATTAATCATACCATAATAAGAAATAGGATAATTTACTTGCCTATCTTGGTCTTCGGTGATAAACCCTTACATCTTACTAGTTGTATGGGGCCATGATTAGGGGGTCTAATTCTCCCACATATCAAAACATACTTATTTAAAAATTATCCAAATAAAAATTCATTTCTCTTTCCCTTCATTTATCTTTGGTGCTGAGCCTTCACATCTTACTAATTGCATAAGATTAACATTGGGAAGAGATATTCTTACTCACCTATATGTAGTCTTTGGTGATAGGACCATGTGCCCACCTGGTCACATGAGACTACATATTTTGGGTCATAAATCAAATAAAATCAAAGGATGATCAAATCAATATTTCTTTAAATGGCTTTTTTAAATGTCTATAATACAAAAGGTAAACTTTATCCTATTAACTGATTCTATCAGGGCTAGTTCTCTTTGGACATGTCCAATAACACTAGCATCTTTGTGATTTAAAAAATATGTATAATTTCAATTTTAATTTTAATAATGAGATCACCATCCTTGTATATAAATAATTTTAAATTGTTAGTCTTGACCATTTTATCATATTCTTCCTTTCACTCTTTTATTACAAATTGAAAATATCTATTATGAATACAAACAACTGGATAACCCCTCACAAAAATAATTGATTAATGCATCAAAAAAGTCTTGTGTATATCCATCTTGTTACCTCATTTTAAACCAATAAGTGTACCATGTATAAACCATTTTCTATAACTACCCCAATTACTTGGGGGCATCATCCTTTAGTCATCCCTTGTATATTTCCTAGTGTGTCACTTTATCAATTATCAGCTATTTATCCTATAACATGCTAAATTTCAAGGTTGTTATTTATTTTATGTAAATTTATATTCTTTATAATAATCATATAAAATTTCTTTCACCTTATTTCACATAATATCAAAACATAACCACACAAAAAAAAAAAAAAATCATAAAAATACTAGAAAAAATAATAAGCCAAGACAAAAAAAATCATAAAACAACATAAAAATATTAAAATCATTCCAAAAACATCAATCTCAATGCATATATCTTACACGTCATTCACCTATTCTTGGATGAGTCACTTGCACATCCTTTTCATTAAAATATTTAACATGCTTCATCAATCATCCATTTTATCATCACTTCCTATATTGGGAGAACTACATCTAGCCTAATATCCCCACATAGACTTTGTCTAAAGTGGATTATTTACGCATCACTTCGAGACATGGGGTCTGTAGAGTCAGCTCGACTACCACCTCCCCCATCATCCATTTCCCTAAATACTGGATTAACTTATCCTTTAGATCGTACCTCACTTATTTGTTTCTTAGCCTCGCTCTTAGCTACTATTGTTCAGTCTTTTTTTAGTTTTGTCTTTGTTTACAACTTTTTTCAAACTTTTTCACTTCATCTTTGTTTGCTTTTCATTATTTTTTTTTTTTTTTCTATCCTTGGCCATTCACTTGGTTACTTTTATCTATTTCTTTATCCATAGCCATTAAGTTGGTTATTTTCACTTATTTTTTTAATCTCTAACCATTCCAATGGTTATTTTTCTATCTTTTATTAAGTGTGTTCAATTTTTTAGTTTGTATTTATTTATTTATTTATGTGTATCATTCTTGTTTCCAATTTTTGAAAACATACCATTATCATTTTGTTAAAATCATTTAGAATACATTTGTTTGCATTAACATTTTGTGTGTGTTTCAATCACTTAGCTTAGTCTTTTATTATGACATCTTGTTTTTAATTATTTTTTTCTATGTGTTTATCAAATATTATTTTGTGAAATGCATATATAGTATGGTTATGACTATATCATGATGTACTTTGCTACAACACCATTTATTTTTTCCTTTCTTCAAATGCTTAAAACATCAAACATTCATCATGATTATTCAATATGATTGGTGGTACTCTATTTTATGCTATATTAAAATATAGGTTGCTCAAAAAAATCAAATTCTATTGAAAATCCAATGTAAAGAACAAAAATAAAATATATGCAACAATGTAACATTATACATCCATCCACATTATCCAATAATATGTCAGTCATACATCCATAATAACTAATGTTTAATGAATTAATACATGATAATGTAAATCAAAATGCAAGAAATATAATCAGTGATATCATCTATCCATGTATATATCCATCAAGTCCATGTAAAATGATAAGTAATCCATCAATGTCCACAATCCATAGTGTAAAGCCCAAACCAATCATCATGAATATATATATCTAATATGTCTATATAAAAAGGTACATATCAATATATGTATACATTAATGAAATCCATCTATCATAATATCCCATGTATCTATGTCTCATCCTATCCCTTAGATGGAGTATCTAGTCATAGTGTTCCTTGTGGAAGACCCATCACATATGATACCTGCCTTACTGACCTTTGTGACTCCACTAGCTAAATAGATCTAGAAGATGTTGATCATCTCATAGAGTAATCTCTAAATGATGTTTCCCTATGGTCTCATAGTACATCCCCCTCATATAAGATCATATAGTATGTAACCTACTCCATATCTTACATCACCCTATCCAAAGTGACTATATGTCCCTCTCTAACTAATAGTACTCTAGCCTCTGTAATCTTAGTTTACATTGTGTCTCTCTCCTATATATAGCACTATGTGAGCATTATATAGTCTAGCATCTATGTCTTTGCATCAATAATAACCAATATTTTAGTCATGACATCCCATCCATCCCATAAATAATACCCTACAACCTATCTACCTTAGAATGTAATCAACTGATCTTCATAGTCTAATCCACTCTACACCAAATACACCCTATAATCTATCTACCTCCTAGTGTAATCCATCTATCTCTCTATCTTGATCCCTAATATCCTAAAAAATTTTGTCAATAAGTGCATGATCCTTTGTTGATCTTAGATCATGTGAAGAGATAAACACATCCTCTCTCTCTACCTATGTATCTTGTGTTACTTTCATGGTAGTAGGTTATATGCATAAAGTAGGGGGGACAAAAAACATCACACAATGAAAAATAAAAATCATTTTTGTGTAAAGGGTGTATACTCTTTTTTTTAAAAACAATGCAAAATAGGAAAGGGTTGGTCCAAACCCTAAATGTAATATTCCTTTTGAAAAGGGTGTATGCCCTTTGGATTGAAAAGTATGCTTTCTCTTTGCAAAGGGAGTATACACTTTATAAAGTGTGTATGCACTTCTAAAAAGGTGTACACCCTTTGAACTATAAGTTTTTTCCATGTTTGTATTTTTAAAGGATATATATAGTAAGTATGAGAAATATTATACTTTAAATTTATTTTTACTAAATATAAAAAATTAGGGCCACTTAACATCTTCTAAAATTGATTATAGAGTTATAGGAGTTACCATTTAGAAGTTAGGTTTTCAAATTCCATTATGGTCAATACTTAGTTTTAAAAAATTTAGGATCAAAATATATGATGATAAATAAGGTTTAAACATGTTACATATGTAATATATCTATACCATTGAGGATTACATATTTGTTTTACCTACTTTAGTATTCCCTATCTACTTTATCCACTTGAGTATTCTCTACCTGATTAAATAATCGATCCATAGCTTGATCTCAAGGAATATGCCCTACCTAAACAAAAAAGCCATATATTGATATTTAATATTCCATACTAGTGTCAAATTAACCTATCCACTTATTCAACCTAATTTACTTCAAGGTCCTCTAGAAATTTTTTTATAATTAGGTCTTTTCTTAACCATAAATTATCTCTTGGTCTATCACAAAAGGTCTTCTGAATATTTGTATTGAAATACTAATGACCTTATTCTTTAGTATTATCTATTGACTTATTATCCTCTATATTCATATCAAAAGACACTTTGAATCACTTAAAATAGGGTATTCAGTCCCAAGATAGTAATCTAACTTCAAGTAAAAAGCTTCTTTGACTCCTAAAGTAGTCAATTGTACATCCTCACTTATTTGAACAATACTATGAGGGTTTCACCAATTATTTGACTCAATATTATTAGTTTATGAATAACTTCAACTCAAAAATTAGATGATAGTAAATCTACCCTTTATAGGTCTATTAGGCCAAATTATACCTCTTAAAGACTTGATACAAAGTGGTCTATAACTACCTTGTTTTTTGGACTGATTAAATTCATAAACTCAATGAAAATATTAAGATAATGATACAAGACACATAGGTGTCTTTAAAAAATCTCAAAATACCAATTAGATCACCAAAGTGCCCAAAAAGTTGACTAAGTCTTAAGCACTACTATAGTATTGTGTATAAGCATGTTTGGAATTGAAAAGGTGTTATTAATCTAAGCTCATAAAAGGATAATTATAAAATTTTATTAATATGTTTGGAGACTATATTTTCGGATAATAGACCAATTTCCTTTATTGATTTCTTAGGAATTAGAATTTAATGGAAACTCTATTCTTTAGGTCCAAATGGCATAATATGCTTACTTGGAAGGATATTGACTTGGATTAACTATCAAATTATTTGAATCACTTTACTTTTAATTATTTTATAGTGTTTACATAATAAAATTAGACCTTCATAAGAGTTTTATACTTAATTAACAAAGTAGGATATGTACTATACTTGGAGTTTTCTATCATTTCCTTGGAATCTTCTTAACAACCTTGTTCTCAGCTTAGAAAATGAAATTTAATTAATGGGTCTATCAATATGATTAAATGTCTAGCCCAAAACATGTAACCTATAACATATATATATATATATATATATATTAATGATACAATCATTCATAAATTACATCTACCACATGCATGGTACTACATGTAGGTATTCGGTCACTCATACATGACATCTTCCTATGGTCACTAATATTGGACATGAATCTAGCTAATAACCCTAATTCACTCAATTTTAACCTTAACCATTGACCCCAAACCTTAAACTCATAACCCTAAACACTAAACCTTAAACCCTAAACATTGAAACCTAAACCCCAAACCCTAAACCTTAAGCCATAAACCTTGAACTATAAACACTATATAATATACCTAAACCCTAGACCCTAAGACCTAAGCCATAAACCTTTAACCCTTAACCCTAATACATTATCCCTAAACCAAAAACAATAATCCATAAAACCTAAATTATAGACCCTAAACATAGAAACTTAAAACATTAAAACCTATACTCTATACCATAGACCCTAAACCCTAAAACCTAAATGTGAGCCCTTAGCCTTAAACCCCAAACCATAATCCTAAAAACCTAAATCCTAAACCATAAAACCTAAATTTATTCCCTTAACCATAAACCCCAAGCCTAAAACCATAAACCATAATTCATAAATGTTAAACATTAACTCATAAACTAAAAATTCTAAACCCAAATCAAAAACCCAAAACCCAAAATCTTAAACACTAAACCCTAAACTTAAAACACTAAACCCAAAACCATAAAATTTAAACCATAAACACTAAAAACTAAACCCTAATCCCCAAAAACAAAATCCCAAACTCTAAATACTAAACACTAAGTTCCAAACACCAAACCCTCAACCAAACCCCTAAAACAAAAACCCTAAACCTTACACCCTAAACCCTCAACCCTAAGTGTGAAACGATAAACCCAAAACCTTAAGCCTAAAAACCAAGCCCAAAAAGCTAAAGTATAAACTCTTGTTCCCCTTAGCCACAAACCATAAATCCCAAACATTTAAGCATAAAATATTAATTATAAGCCCTAAATCCTAATCCCTAAGCCATAACACTAAAACTTAAACCCTAAACACCAATCCCTATACACTAAACCCTAAGATATGAATCTTGAACCATCAATCATAGACATTAAACCCTAAATTTATAAATTATAAACCTCTATCCATAAATCATAATCTTGAGTTATCACCTATATAGATAAAGGAGAGGGGGCATTGGATAAGCGATATCTTGAAAGGATAAGGGTCATTCTAACCTATATAGAGAAAAGAGTGACTAGGGACATTGGTGTATAAGGATTGAAGGTGGATTCAAGATGAATTCTTAAATAATTTATGGGGGTTTTAATCAATAAGTCCATTAATATGAAAAATGGCTAGCCTATAACATTCAACCTATAACATACATATAATAATGATACTATCATTCATACATTACATATACCCTATACCTAGTACTACATATAGGTATGTTGTCACTCATACATGACATATTAATGTATATGTGACACATCCAATCATACCAAACACAAATGTATCTAATCACCCTAGTACACTCCATTTACACCTAAACCATTAACCCTAAAATGCGAACCCCATACCCTAAACATCATAAATCTTGAGCATTGAACCCTAAAACTAAACCCTAAACAACATAAAGCTTAAACACTTAACCCTAATAAATTATCCCTAAACCTAAAACAATCATACCTAAACCCCAAAACCTAGACCATAAACATATAACCTTAAAAACTCAAACCCTAAACTTTATACCATAAACCCTAAGCCCTAAAACTTAAACTTTAATCCCTTAACCCTAAATTCCAAACCATAAGCCTAAAATCCTAAATCATAAATGCTAAACCATAAAAAATTAACCCTATAACCTTAATATTAAACATTAAATCTTAAACATAAAATTAAAAATCATGAACCTTAAACCCTAAACATTGAACCCCAAACCCTAAACACAAAACCCAAAACATTGACCCTTAAACTCTTAGAAATACACCCTAATCTTGAAACTCTAAGCATGAAACCCTAAAGCTTGAAAGTTAAACCCTAAAACACAATCTAGAACCATAAAACCTTAAACCTAAGAGCATAGACCGTAAATCCTATAATTGGATAAATCCAAAACCTTAAAATCTAAATTCCAAGACCTAAACAATCAGCCCTAAACACTAAACACTAAACATTGAACCCTAAACCCTTAACCTAAAACCTTAAAAATGAAACCTAAATGAAAAACACTAAGCATGCATTATGGATACCACACCAGATAGGAATGATGCAAGCATTGGTAGTTCAACTCAACCCCCTCTCCACTTTCCTATCATAATTCCTATACAAGTGCAAAGATTTAAATGCAAGGAGAAAAAATACCATAACAAATTTAGTAGCACAAATGCTAATAATTTATACTCATGACCTACATCATTCTTTGAGAATAACTCACAAACATGAGAATATCCAAAATGCTCTGGCCCTTTTGCTCAATTATTTGGAAATAGCTATGTCTATAAGAAGAATTTCACCTCATAAAAATCACGTGCAAAGAGGTAATTTTTGATCTATCATCATTTTTAATCATCCCTCATCATTAAAAATGATTTTTTTCATCTAAGTGAAAAGAGGATATTATCTTATTTCCATCATGTAAATCATTCAATAATCTCCCTAGAGTAATCCATCATGACTCTATCTAATATAGTAGACATGAATGAGAATATTCACCCTAGTGCACTCCAATCAAAACAAAAAGAATTGAAACAACATTCAAGATTCATATGAAATATATATTATTCAGTCTAAAATAAATTTATACTAATTACTAGATTAGAACACACTCTATTAGCTGAGGGAGTGACTAGAGATGATGAATGAGTGATTAGGTATGATGATGGATATTGAGGGAATGGTTAGGGATAATGAATAATGAGGAAAAATGAGGAGTGGGTGATTAAGGATGATTAAGGATGATGAGGG
>JARHVA010000969.1:1595000-1702500 GCA_037957365.1 Torreya grandis
TCCACATTTCTTTGTTCACTTCTTCTTTTCATCAATTTTGAGTGTTTGTTGATTTCTTACACAAACCCTCAAGGGGGCATCATCACATTCATTTGGGGTAAATTTTTACTTTTCTATCATCAACCCTCTACTTCTACTATTCTTCAAAACAATCTTGCTTCACAAAACTATTTCAAAGAGGGGAAAATGTAGACACCTAAATTTCATTTAGTTTTCAAATGCACCTAAATCTATTTAATAATTCTTCTTAAATTAATAAATCACATTTCCTCCAAAATTTAAATAATTGAATAGTTTAAAATATTCAATAAGTCAATTATGCACACTTAAATCCTTAATTTAAATAATAAAATATGGATTTTCCACCTCATCTCCCACCTTTTTCTCCCCCATCCCAATCAAATCCATAAAATTATCAACCTCTTATGACTCATCCCTTGAGTTGTCAAGTAAATTGACTTATTCTTGATGAGTCATCTAACCAACCCCATGCTTTCTCAACCATTTTTAAATCGTCTTCATCTTCATGGGTGAGGACTCATTAGCCATCATTGATCATTTGGATCATTTAAAAAGTCCAAATGATCCTTTATCATTAGATCCTTCTCCAAAAATATATAAATAAACTTATGAACCATTATTTTCAAGGGTTATAAAATCAAATAAGTGTAAATAGAGCTCTACACACAAGTTAATCAAGGTGAATCAAAGACTTCCTTTTGCACCAAAATATTTCCCATTCTCTTTTGTATTGGAGTGGGAACCACATTATTAAAATAGAAAATATAATGTACATCACAATGGAGAAAGCTTATGATTTCAAAGGGTAAAGTTTGTAATTATTGTTTTCTTTGTTTGTTACTCTATCATAGTTTGAATTTTATCCTAGATTATAATTATATTAATTTCTTTGTATGTCTAAATTTAGTCCATAAAAATAGATTGTAGCTATAAACCTAATTCAAAGAAACATAGTTAGGCCCATTAGACAACAAATTATTCAGTGCTAATCACATCATATAGTATCCATATCATATAATACATGCTCAATTAGAACCATGTATAGTTTAGTATGTTCCATAGTGAACACATGAATCAAGACATTATCATACTATAGTCCAAACCCAAAAGAGTCCTCAACCATCTAGAGATACCCATCATACAGTGAGTTCTCTGAGTAGTAATCATGATAGTTATAACACACCATATGAATTCTTATCATATTATGGCATGGTCAATGTTGTTATCTCTCATCCGTTATGGAAAATTATTTCACTACTTGATAAATGTACTTCTTATGATCCTCCAATTTATGTGATGATAGGTTATCTTTTTACCATAAAATTAAAAAATAATAAAATATCTCAAAAAACCAAATGCATTCAAAATATTAAAAAAATCCAAAATCAGGGCATGAAGATGACATGATTACTACTTTGCACTACTTTACATATGGTATTTATCACATATGTGGTATATGGAATATTATTTCCATACATACACATATTTCACATATAGGAGTGCAATTTAGGACATACAGGTTATAGATGGACATGAAGATGTTGTAACGTTTCCTTTACCCAATGGCCATGCAAATACTATTGGCATTTCACTCCATAAGTTTCACTATTATATGTTATATCCTTCTATCACCTTTATAATATGTTGATATTCCCATATTATTTACCCATTCCTTAATGGTTACTCATATTTTACACATTTATACATGGATATGTTATTATACTATGATGCAACATTGATACATATGGATGGTGTAGAATAGTTATTATTTTTCTCTATTTCATTGATGTTTTTAATCTACTACATGATATGTTACTTTTTTCTTGTCTATTTGTGTGGCTCTTAGGAATTATTTTTGACATATTTAAGTCCCTTGAGTGTGGCACTTGGACTTACTTAACCCTACATCTTTGATTTCCTTTGATTACTATATATTTATGTCATATTATGTGTATACATTGGCCTTACTTCATGTGACATATTAATGTTCCTTGTACATGACCCTTGGCCTTATATGTGACACTAACACTTGATCTTGTTTCACTTGTTGATCTTGATTACATTGAGTGGTGCCTTGATCTATATCATGCAGTATAAACTCATAGTCTTATTCAGTGATCCTACTACTTTGTGCTTAATTAATACATGTATCTAGAATATATATATATATATATATATGAACTACATTACATATGTTACATACCTAAATTTATTGACATCCACATTACTATGTTAACATATTCTCCACATGCTAACATGATATTACATGTTTCTATCTTTATACATGACATGATATAATTAACTCTTATTTTGAGATGGGTGACCTACAAGATACATCCCTCACCTTAAAAGGGGGAATTATAGTGGCTTTTCATAGATACATAAGACTCTATGAACATAAAATCAGATCAAAGTAAAAATTTTAAATATTTATAATGGCTTAGATATATGATAGACATTAGCACACTAATATATATTATAGGGGAATATGCCAAGCATATTCATCACTTTGTAGAGACTTGAGAAAAATAATAATACACAATAGGGTGTATATGCATGAGAGTATGCAAAAAATATATATAAATAGTAATTACAGGTTTCCACATACACATGTATTTGAAATACATGTTCTCAAATTTAGCATATAGATCCACAACATTCTATATTGGTTTTTATAGATTTAAGGGGCATGACATTATTTCATTCACACATACATAATTTCATATTAATTAGGAATGATATTTATTCATGAAAATATACACACTCTAATAGTCATAATGCTTGATACTATCTCATATATATACACAACATATTTTACAACTAAATGGTAAATATTACCATTCTAATTCATAGTTTATAGAGTTTCCTATATCTTCAGTGCTTCAAATCATAAATACAAAGTATATAGAGATAAGTGAAGGTGACCATACAATATCATTCACTCATTTATACAAAGGTTGTTATTAAATATAATAGGTCAATATTAACTGATAATACTAACCTTTCTCGATAGAACTTAATCTACACATATAAAGATTCAATTATTTCACTAAAAAAACCACATGCCTACTTTATCCTAATTTCCACTTCTAGAATACATAGTTATAAATTTAACTATAAAATATAATTATTCATCCCTTTATTTTACCTATTATAATATCACTTTTCAAATCACTAAAATTAGTTTCATTATTTTACATTCAAATGTATTCTTGAATGCCATATCTTTATATTTATATTATTATACAAAATTCTATCCTAATAGGGTTAGTATTGATAACATTAATCCAAATTAGGGTAAAAAAATTCATATATTTAATTAAATAATGTTATATAATATTTTAGATAGATTGTATATTTATAAAATCATGGTCTTGGGTTTTATTCCCCACACATCTTTCCAAAAAAATCACTTGGTAAGTTCCCAAGATGTCACCCTTCTTACAACTGCTCTAGGTTGAGTGTGTTTAACTTTGGGATTTTTACTATATTTAAGGAAAAATATCCTTAAATGGGAGGGATTTTTTTTACCTAGGCACAACCTATGTTATAGTTTGTTTCCCATTTCAAGTCTTACAATTAGTGTCTAGTTATATTCTATTTTTAATGCTCAAAGATAGTGAAGGGTTATTTCATGAGTTAAATAATGTTTCTTGTGGGTTTGATATAAAGGGTGGAAACCCCATAAATAATTTATCCTTTTACCATTTAAAGTTGTAATGAAAAATTATAGATACTATTGTGTGATAAATCCTTTGTTAAATGTGTATTTTTAGGTGTAAATCGCTCTTAGATGAGCACATGTCCCCATTTTTTTATTGTTTAATCTACTTTAAATTTAGAGTTTCATTTTCTATTTTTATTTAGAACACACCACAATCCCTCAATTCCTTGTTGGTTATCTAAATATCTAATTATATTATCTATGCTTAGATATATTTAATGGTGGAATTTTATAAATTCTAAGCCTTAATCATGTACATATTTATTAAGACCACATGTGCCATATGTGTATTTATGGTGGTGCTCTAGCCACACTCAATCATGATTTGTATGTTCAAAACAATAAGGTGTTAATCTTAAATATTTTTTGATACTTATACCCATTGAAATTTAATCTCCTCCTCAGTGTTATAATTTTTGGATATTATACATTGGAGATGATTTCAAATTTTCTTTGATGCTCTTCATTGGCTATATATTGCCACATAAAATTTAACTGTTCATATATAATTAAACTTTGATGAATCATGGTTAGGATCCTTCATTATAAATAAGTGGAATAACATGGTATATATAAATTCAATATGAAATACAAGTATAATTTTTTTTATCCCAAAGTAGTATAGTTGAAGTGGTTACTCAAGTATACAAAAAAAAATTAATAGTGTGGATTAGGTGAAAATAAACACTTGAGACTATTTCCTTCACCGAGGTGGACATTATAACATTTTTAAATATTGATCATATGGAAACTCTTTTCTCATGGAAAATTAGTTGTATACTGGGTCACATCACTTCACGTTCTTAATTTTTTTAATTTCATAATTTCTATGATGATGATAATTAAATTATCCTCTTGAGACTGTATTTTCCTCCTAATTACATGATATTTAAACTTTCTTCAATGGGGGAGGTACTACCTAGTATATAAGAAAGGGTATACCATTTCAATGATAATTTAAAATTATATCATTTTAAGATTTTTTTATGATTATAAAATGCCATGGAAACTTTGACACTTAAATTAGGAGTTTAGATTGGCATACTCAATAGCTACAAGGGTAATTCTTTAATTTTATTCTAATTCTTCCAAGTTATTGCTAATTATTATTGGAATAAAACTAATGAATAAAGTTTTCTAATTATTTGGTGTTTTGAATTATACTTATTTACTAGTTATACCTCTATTTATTCTTCTTAGTATTATTATTATTCCTCCACCCATTATATCTTTGGTATGAGATACCTAAACTTAGCTATTATCCTTGAATTCACCTTAACTTGCTATAGACTTAGAGGCTTATCTATAATATTGGGTTCATGTTCCAAAACATACAATTTTTTTATATAAATGACACAAATTTTGTGTAGATATTACCTTAGGGATACCTTAAACATATTCACTATCATTATGTGATATTTTAATCACCTAAAAGTGGTATTTGGATTCTAAGAGTGTTACCATAGTTATCATATTCCTAGCTTAGCCATAGACCTATCCTAGAGACTTAGACACAAGTTTTCAACCATTTTATAGACCACATACATATACAGTCTATTCAAACACACTCCTAGGATACCTTTCCCACATCCCAACCTAGTTTTCCCAATAGTCTACCAAGTGGACATTATCACCACATTTGGGACACTATAGCCACATGGCACTAGTGTCCCCAACTAGGCGCTATTGTAATTTGAATTAACTCTCTAGAATAGATACTTTTTCAAATGTGTGACCCTCATAAGGTCAACCTAATCACATTTTATTATACACACAAGCTATATATCTCTATAAATACACATCTATTTCACTTATTCACTAGATGGAAAATAGATGTAAAATCTTATTCAAACAAAAGACAAGTTGAGAAATATTAAGGTATTTGATCCATTTTCTACCCTACTTCTACATACTACCATCTAAAATATCACTAAGCCCAAATTTCAAAGACTTCAAATCTCAATAAAATTTAAGGCTCCAAGTTCATCTCAATCTAGCATTCACTTGCACTTGCATCAAGCACTAAGTGGGAGAACTACATCAAGCTTGATCCCTCCTCTGAGTATTGGTATGTAGGAAAATCTCTTCATAATGGGGAATTGAGGATGTTCATCTTATCCTAATAATAAACACATATTTTAATCTCATTCCATACTTTCAAGGATGATTAGGGTTTGTACACTAAAGAATGTTTTCTAGGCACAACACAAAGTTCTATATTTAGTTTGCACAAGAATAGGATGTAGGAAAATAGGTGCAAGTGATCCTAGAAAATAGGAACAATCACACATATAGGACACTAGTGCACTTTGAGGACACTACAGATATAACACTACTATCCAAGTGGGACACTATTATCTAATGAGCAAACAAATCCTAGGTCCTTGTTTACAACACTCATAATTATCTCAAACCTAGTTTTTAGAACCCATATCATCTATGAAAGTCCCTTTTCAGATAAGTCTCTACTTAATAATATTTATTAATATTTTTATAAATTCAAATAAGTTTAAAATTCATAGAAAATTAGTGCTTAATTATAGCATATTATCTAATTGATTTAGACAACTCAACCCTTTAATCTAAATAGAGGATTTACATAGTTAAACCTTAAAAGGTTAAATCATTTGGTGAAATCAACTTACAAAAATAGTTACCAAAGCATAACTAAAAAAAAGGTTTAAACCACAAAATTAGATCAA
The DNA here is from genome assembly GCA_037957365.1 of Torreya grandis. Classification (NCBI taxonomy): domain Eukaryota; kingdom Viridiplantae; phylum Streptophyta; class Pinopsida; order Cupressales; family Taxaceae; genus Torreya; species Torreya grandis. The sequence goes on from JARHVA010000969.1 coordinate 1,601,448, forward strand.
GAAAAGTATAATAATAATAAATAAATCAATCAAATCTACCTCTCCAAATTGAGGCTCAACATTCAATATGGTATAACTTTAGCCAAAAATATTGACAACAGTTTGATTATCATGATCAAAGTCTGGGAAAGCAAGCCAAATACATAAATTCTCATATTTTAGTAGTTGATAATATTGGTCAATAGGGTTTGGGATTTATTTAACATCCTAATATACATTAGTCATAGATATAGTTTATCAAATCAAAGCATATAAATACACATAAAGCATTATATAAAGAGTAAGAACTCAAGTTACATAGCAAAAATAATGCTCAACAAATAAACATTATCAAACAAGGTTTTATATTAAAAGAGCATCCATAACACCATATGTCTATAATAAGCATAGTTTCAAAGGGAAAAATCACAATCAATATGTCAAAGCACAATTTAGAATGGTCAACTCTACAGTACGAGGTAGTTCCTTCAAGTGCACTAGGTTATTATGATTTTGATGATGAATAATACTTAGACTACCATTGGAACAACATAAAAATACAACATAAAAATCACACTGAATGAGATCTTATCATTCTTATTTTCAAAATATTCCATAGTGATAGTGAGTATCCCATGAGACTCATTAGTTAGTATGGTTCTTACTCTAGTACATACTTCTCTCTCTCACTCCTTGTACACAGTTTATTTTCATTTTCTTGTACATAAATTATACTTAAAAAAAACAAAAATAATATAACATGTCAAAAAATTAAAAAAAAATCAAATATTTTGAAAATACAAAATTTATAGATTACATGCATTGCTATGTTTACATCTCTACTACTTGCTATATATTTTATATTGTTATATATCCTAGTATAGTTAGTTTTATCATACATATATAATTAAATTATTATTTTAAAGTGATTATAAATTACATATAGGACTTTGGTTCACCATGTTGATCTAGACTTGATATCATCTACCCACTAAGGGCATATACACCAATCTAGGATTATACATTTAATACATCTACACATGCAGGGGAATCTCATACATAGTTGCTATTACTAGGTTATATCCTTACATTCTATACATTCTAGTTTATGCATTGATACATCTTGATATTTATCATTATTAATCTTGATAACTATCACTAGTTAGAATCAATATATGCACATCTTAGTATTTACATAGATTTGTATACATGTTTTAATTTCTAGATTTCCTAGTTTAGACTTGATTGTGATTCCTATGCTTATTTAATCTTTAAGGGAATTTGAATATACCATTATTATTTGGATATATGATAGTTATCTATTTGTATGCCTTGGATATCTTCCCATGTCCATTATGTGTGTTTTCTTATTTTTATATATGAATATTTGAACATGTCCTTCTATGTGACTCTAAGCTAAATTACTTGTTGCTTGCATATGTGGAAATTTTAACATGTCTTTTTATGTCTTCATTCTCTAATTTAGTGACATGTGCCCATGTCTCTTGTATTATAGCCCCTTTGCCTAATTTTATGTGCTTCATGTGTTTGTATGTATGATTCTTTATATGCTTCTTCACCATGACACTTGTATTTACTTGTTACACACACACACACACACACACTAGTTTTCAATGCCATGAGGGACCTCATGTATATACCCTTCCTAATTGGGTGTCATAATGGATATCATGCCCTATCCCCCTAGGTAATTACTCAAATTTGTTTCCATACATTGATTACATCTATCTTGACACCCTTGTACCATGCTAGATTACAACATACATCTTATTACCTACTTATGCTCAGATTCATTTACATTTTGATGTTATGTTTGTACATTATATTACAATATCATGCATATGCTCTGGCTATCACATTTTTTAGATATACTTATTTTGAGGATAGTTCTTACATATGTTTCATAACTACCCTCAAAATATGGTGCATTCATAGGGGTTTATCACAGATATTAGGCTCCTACTTTGCTATTAATAGATAAATTTCATCACATAGGATCAATTTTAGAAAGTAGACACAGGACAGATAGAAAAAATAGAGACTCAAAAAATATTTCAAATCACCCATATTTCAAACCAAGCAGACATTTGAACCTAGACTAGGACACTAACAACACATGACACTAGTGTCCACTATAGATCACTATTGTCCAATATCCCTAGCTTTTAGATAGTCTATATTAGTAAGACTAGTACAAAAAATATAGTATAGATTTACACAAATATAGTTAGGTTTGATAGTTATGTTCATATTTTGTTTAAATACACTCATGTTAGCTTAGATTCATACCAATTACTAAAATATGGGGGAATCATGCATGACATGATCACTCCTACATTTAGTTTAGTTACATAGATTAAATTATTATATACTTAATTTAGATTCATTATACTTAGATACCAGATTGGGGGGATGTGTGAAACACATAGTTCCCATATACTCAGCTACACATAGGTTGATCAGATGGAATAAAAAACTCCATGTCATTTTCTATATTTTATACACTTATTTTCACATTCTAATTTATCACCATAGTAATTCCTTACTCTATATATAGTGGTTGGCATTCCCAAGTGGCCCAAAGCTGACTAATATATCTGAGTGATCATAGAGCTAGCATACATAGTTAGATATACTGAGATAATTCTAGCACTTTACATAATTTAGTTATATATTCATCCACTTCAAATGGATGGGAAATGATGGAGTTATATCCTAATTGAGTTATTAAGCCATCCACATGAGAGGGTTATACACACTTATAGTCTTATCCAAGTTATTCATAAATAAGGATCCAATACGTAGGGGTGGTAAATGATGGATTCAAAATTAGATTGAGTTCCTAAGCTACCCATATGAGGATTGAACAAGCTATCAGCTCAATCTAAACTATTAAATGATATGATAACTACGTACACTCACACACATAGGTTATCACATGGTTCATGTATTGATTCATGTATCTAATTAGGTGTATTCATTTCTTTCCTTTCTCTTTTACTCAACTTTACTTAGTTACTTTATTCATTATAGTATTTTGCTTTTGATCATCTCTTAAGGATTGATTTTTTCATGTCTCATTATAGGTCATTGCTTTGGATCATGTTTCACATACACAAACCCAAACTCACATTCTTAGACTCAACTACATGGGCTTCACTTCAAAGGTAAGTCTAGGTATACTTATTTTTCCTTTACATTAGTCATTTTGATTTATTGCATTTATAACATAAAGGGGGGAAATGTAACCACCTAAAAGTGGTATATGGATTCTAAGAGTGCTTCTTTAGTTAGCCTATTCTTAGATTAACCATAGACCTATCCTAGATCCTTAGACACACTTATTTAGACATTGTATAGAACACATACATCTACAATCATCTCAAACATAGTTTCAAGATAGATTTCTTAGGTCCCAACCCAAATTTACCAATAGTATATTGGGTGGACATTAGTGTCACATTTTGGACACTACAACCACATGGTGCTAGTGTCCCCAACTGGGTTCTATTTTCCTTTGCCCTAACTCTCCTAAATGGATACTTTTTCAAATGTGTACCCATCTTAAATTTGTCCTAGGAACACTTTATTATATTCACAAGCTACATATATCTATAAATACAAGTCCATTTGACCTGTATTCACTATATGGAAAATAGGTGTAAAATCCTATTCAAACAAAAGACATGTTGATAAAAACTAAGGTATTTGATCCCTATTTTTTCCTAATTATGCATAATACTATATACAACATCCTTAAGTCCAAATTTCAAAGATTTAAAATATAAATCACATTCAAGGCATCCAACTCCACTCTAATTCTAACATTTAGTTGTAATTTCATCAATCACTAGGTGGAAAAACTGCATCGAGCTTGATCCCTCCTCAGAGTATTGGTATGTATGTAACTCTCTTAAAAATGGGGTGTTGAGGATGTCTATCATATCTTAATAATGTACACACATTTTCAAATCATTCCATACTTGCAAGGAAGATTAGGGTTTTCACACCAAATCATGTTTTCCAAGCATAACATAGAGTTCCATATTTCATGCACACAAGAACATGAGTGACACTTTAAGGACATTATAACAATATGGAACTACTGTCCAGGTTGGTCTCCACTATCTAGTGAGAAAATAGATCCTAGGATCTTGTTGGTGATACTCAAAATGATCTCAAACCCAGTTTTCAGAACCTAGGTCATCCATGACAGTCCCTTTCTAGATAAGTCTCTATTTAATCATATTTATTACTATTTTTATAAATTCAAAAAAGGTAAAAATTCATAATAGATCCAAGATTAATTATTGCATATTTTTAATTTATTTAGATATCTCAACCCTTTAATATAAACATAGGATTTACATAGTTAATCCCTATAAGGTTAAATCAAAGAGTATACACCCAAAAATAACTTAGGGTAGAAATCATTATAAAAGGAAGATTAAATATATTTAATAAAATTATTATAAATATAATCCCATGATTACTTCTTATTTGATATTATGGGTTATCCCTATAGATATTTTTATTAATAAATCCACAATATTTTATCTTCCTTTATCTTTTAATATGATAAGGGACTAAAGTTTTTAGTTATATGATCATATTTAAGTTTTATATTGTAAAAAATAGTCATTTTTTAGTAGATTATATTAAATTAAAGTTGAAATTTTGGATAAACCATAATAAATACAACTAATTAAATATAAGTTTTGAATAAATACTATCATTCATTATTTTAATGACACACAAGGTTGACCATCAAATTTATTCTATGCCTCTAATACTACATCTTTATCTAGTCTTCCATACTTTTTCAACATTGAAAATATCAATAACAACCTATACTATAATTATAATGTAACACTCCCCACAACTAACTCCATATGGTGGTGGGCCTATTTGCTTACCCAATTAGAAGTAAAACCAAAGTATTTATTTTGTTTTCTTAAAAATTACTATACATGCCCTTTTCCACATGCTCATGAGATGGATTTCATCATTATTTTTAATGGAAATTATTTTCTTGGGAAGACACAAGGGTGGAAAGTTGGCATGTAATATTATGACTTAATTACTCACATGTATTAGATATAATGTCAGTCCTCTAAATACATATCAATTATGTATATTTAATTCATTAATTTATGGTAGAAAATTACTTTTTGTCAAGTTAATATTAGCATACTCATTTTGGGTTGAGGGATAAACTATGCTCATTTTGTTTTGAGGGATAAATTCCATTGTTCATTCAAGTAAATGATATTTATTTGTGGAATATTCATTTGATTATTAACCTACATAATTTGATGCCCTCATCAATGACTATGAAATAAATATTCATGGTATTTTGGCAATTTTGATTAAATATATTTTTTATGTATAAGTAAATCCATTTATTATCATTTTACATCCAAAAAGATAGTGGGTTTATAATGTTATTGAATTTCTTACTATTTGAATTTTTATTTTTGGGAATAATTGAGTTTTATTACTATTTAGTAAACAAGTCTAAGTAGGAGAAAATAGTAAATAATATTCCTAATTAAAGATATTGATTTGTGAAATTGAATTGAAATTATACATTTTATAAAAATAGTAGTGAGAGAGAGAAAATTAAACTTAGCTTGTTTTGGACTATTCTAATTGAGACAAGATCTATAAATTTTCATTTAGAACTAGGACACTATCGTAAATTGGTTCTTTAACTTCATTTCTTGATTGGATAGGAGCATTGAAACTAGACACCTTAGGCTCCAGTGTTGTAGTCTTTCCCCAATGTTGTTGTCCTCATGATGTAAGTTTTTTAGGTTTTATTTGCCTACTTAGTGTGAGCCTATGTACCAATTTTTATGTCCTTGATATCAAAAAATCTCCCTATAGATCTGATTATTCATGTACTTCTATCTTTTATGCAATTGAAAGAAGCTTTGGTAAATGGGGAAAATGGGTTAGTGTGTGTAAGATGCACTAGATGTGTTTCACACCCTGTGTATGAGCACACTATCTACATACCAATACTTCAAAGAGGGATCAAGACATATGTAGTTCTCCCTTTAAGAATTCTTGGTGAAATAGTGAATGAAATGTAAGAAATGCTAAAACTGGGTAAACTTGAGATGACTAGGGATTTGTGTAAGGTCTTGAATTGGCTTGAAAGTGTATAGGATGGCTATATGTAGAGAATAGGGAGGATTTCTCGAGTGGTATTGCTTGTATCTTGCTTTCTTGAATGATATTTTTCAAATGATCTTTGGATGGGCTTTTATAGGGATCTATTGGTTATGGGTTAGATGAAACTAGACTAGGCTGACATAATGAATAAGAGGAATTAGGGAAAAATGGTAATATCAGCTTAAATTATGATTGGAAAAGAGTTATAAAAAGGAGAAAACCTAGGGTCCATTACTATATTTCATCTTTGGTGCTATTATCCTAAGTAGATGAGACCTAGGGGGATGGATTAGTCATGAAGAAAGGGTCCTAGTTTAGTGGGGGTCAAGTCTAGAAGGTCACAGATGACTAGAAAACAATAAAAGTAAGCCTAAGAGGGTTGTGAGAGAAAGCAAGAGGGACATAAGGGTTGGGTTCCATTAGCCATGCTCAAGTTACCAATTTTTACATTTTATATGAATACATTTACACCTGCTTTATTTTAGTGATGCAATAAAGAAAAATACTAGGATAAAGGAAAATAGAAAGCATACCTAAAATTACCTACAAAGTTGAAGCCCATGAAGCTTGTGATTTTGAGTATTACTAGATAGTGCATAGAGAGAACATTATATAAGTGTAAATCTATGAAAATAAAACAAAGAGTAGATCAATTCTTATTATATATAACATAAAACAAGAACTTACAAAGCTGGGTAAGAGAGAATAAGAGAAAGGAATGAATACACCTCATCAGGTACGTGAACCAATAGAAAACTTATTGTGATACTAAGGTTGAGTAATGTTGGATGTGATAGATGATGTTGTAAAAAGAGTTATACCATGAATAGATTTGAGTGCTCAATTCACTGAAAAGTGGCTCAAGAATGCAAAAGCTAGCCCTTTGGCTCCATCATCACCTACTAAGTGAATCTAGATGATCCTACATGTGTTAATTGATGTTTGGACTATTTTTCCAATTGTTTTGAATAGGTGGTTTAAGAATATAAAGGCTAGACCTTTGGCTCCATCACTGCCTACTAAGTAAAGCTATATGATCCTACATGTGCTAATCAATGTTTGGACTATGTGTCCAATCCCTCTAAATAGGTTGTTTAATGATACAAAGGTTATCCCTTTGTATTCATCATTTCCCCATAAAGTGAAGCTATGAATTGATACAAATATGAAGAAGTATGTCATATGATATGGCTCCTAAATCCCATGCATGATCTAGAAATCTGACAATGTGGCATGGATAGCCAAATATGTGCTGAAAACTAGGCCAATGTTGGCCAACTATAAAAAGATGGAGATTAGGATTGTATGAAAGCCTCTCAAAAACTAATAATTTGGCTTATGTAGAATCCACTTGAGAACTTAGGTACTCAAGAATGTGGAGGTTAGGCTTGTATTAAAGCCACTCTAATATGATTCCAACCACCTATAGATGGAATAAGGCACATAACTACTGAGAATGCCTAGGTAATGCTAAAAACTAAAAGAAAAAGTGTGTGTAATTTGCCCCCAATCATTGGTGTGTAAAACATAGATTCTAATATAAAAGCTATACCAACTATAATATCTAAAATTGGAAGTGAGAACCAATCATGCCACACATTATGCCCCCTATGTTTGGATTCTGTAATAAAATTATATTAAAAACTACTAATTTGAATTGGTCTGATTATGGAAAACTCTAGCTAAACCTACCTTTCTGCCTACTTTTGGACAGCCTAGTTTTTTTTATATTTAGATAAGAGTTATAAAAATGAACAACCTAGTGTTTGGTGATATAGTCCAACCTCAACACTATTTTCCTAAGCTAAAACTAATCACTGATATGAAATCTTGACTATTTACCTAGTCTATTCTAAGTGGTTTAATGACTAGTTTCTATTTTGGTTGTTTTAAAACTAGAATTCTTTATCGATAAGAGCTATGATCTATGTATCAAAACCCTTTTTTATTATCCCCTATTTTGAGGGTAGGAATAAGTACCCTATAATGGCTACCCTCATAATAAGAAGCCTTGTAAGTGTGTTAAGCTAGAAATATACATGATATAACAATGATAATCAACAAGATATTTCATGATATAATATGGTTTTATTTTAGAGATTGTTATATCAACAATGGTATGCCTAAATAGATGTAATAATGTAATATCATGTGCAATGTTCTTGAATTGAAACTAGACATGTTGGTTGTTAGTTGTTTTTTAGAGGGATGAAGCATGGTGTCCATCATGGCATCCAAGAAAAAAATAAAATGCATGATATGGATCATGGCATTACAATAATTTAAAACAAAATCAAGCAAACAAGTACTCAAATCAAGAAGCAAGAAGCATACAAGGGTGTCCAAGGAGCCACACAAATAAGGGACATGGGCATATGTCACTTGAATTGGAAATCAAGCATACAAGGCATGTTCAAATGCCACATACACATACAAGTGAAACAAATTTTTTTGAATGAAATCCATAATAACACAAAAGATTAAAAGCAAGGGAAATTGGAAAATGTCATAAATTACACACATAAATAGAAGCAAAGGACATTAAATATCTTAAGGTGCATACAAGAGACAAGAAAGAACTAGAAATATAATCCAATAAGCTATGATAATTAAAGAGAGAAATCATGTAATAATTGGAAAGATAGAATCAAATATAAATAATCAAAGAAAGAGTGAAAGTATGCAAGACATATTTAGTACAAGACTAGGTATATGCTATGAGATACAAAAGTGCTAGATACTAGTGAAATGTTGATATAGTAATCTATGCAATATAGTAAGTAATATACATAAACATGATAACTTAGAGTGTGTAGTATAGGAATTACATAACCTAGATGGTGTGGTCATGTATAATATTCCCCCAATGGGAAGATATATTGATGTGTGTCTTGACTGTAGAAGTAGGATGCCCTCGTAATGGGTAGAGTGAAGTAATCATGTAGTTGGATGTCATTGCACACACTCAGAGAAGATCAAGTGAAGCATGGTAATGTAGATAAATCAACATATAATATAATGAAATAGAAAATGTAAGTCTTAGCATATTATTAGCAATGTCAATCATGGATTATGCATATAATCATAATGTTTTTTTGGGTGTTTTATCAAATTTGAATATTTTTGGATTTTTGAAATGTTATATTATTATTGTATTTTTAGAATATTTGAACTATGTATAATCAATTAAAATAAAATATGTAAAATTATTATTGGAAAAAGACTACATAAAAGCATGTAAATAAAAAAATATGTACATAATGATATAAAAGACTAGGTTGGAGGGGGGAAGGGATCCAAGGATGGAGCCCAATAGGGATGGAAATGGAGGAAAGGGTTATGACCATCATCAAATGACTTAAGATCATCATCATAAGTATCATCATATTATTTAGATGTTGTGTTCATGATGTCATCACATCGAAGGTGAACTGAAGGTTGCTCTAGTGGTGGAGATGTTGACTCTGCTCTGTGATGTTTAGCCCTGCTAGTAGATGACTTCAATGGAAGTGGTGGAGTTGGTGTTATTGATGGTGCTATAATTTGAATAATACCTTGATCTTATATTTTATCTAATATCTATTGTAAATTTATACATGAGTTTGTATTATGGCATATAATCCTATGAAAAGTACAAAATGGGTGACCATCCTACTATGATAATCTACTAGTAGATCTATGTCATATTGTAGGTAATGTGATCAAGTAATATCTATAACATAAACTATGGTTGATGTTGTGTGCTACCTACCTAAATCTAAATAATTATCTCTATATCCATAGAGTTGACCATGTGAACTACATGTGTCAAGTGATATGTCTATGACTATAAGGTATGGAGTATATCTTGAGACTATAGTATGAGATGATAAAAGTGATGTAGGATGTGTAATGAGAGATCTAGAGTCATCTTAGTACTATCATAGGTTGATAAGTGTAAATCTCAATCCACACAAATAATAATCTATGAGTTTGGGTGTCATATCATCATCTGAAGAAGCCTATGAATCTATATCAATATCATGTACATATGGTAACTCAAAATTTACCATAAGGGGTAATAGTGATATAAGAGTCTCATCATCTATATTAGTATAAGATGGTACTACTAAAAAAATATCTATAATTTGTGGAGTAACTTTGGAATCAACTAGAATTATTGATACTAATATAGGTGATTATGGATGTGTAAAAAGTGTCAAAACTGTGACCGATGGAGTAGCTAGAATGGTTGAAGATGTTATGACTAGTAGAATATCTAGAGCTAAAGGTATGACTCTAAGTGGAGGAGTGTGAGAAGTGCTAGTCTCTTCAACCTCATTTGTATGTATTTAATCAATGTAAATGCAATGAGATGGTGACTGTACTATGAGATAAGGTTTCCCATCTAGAAAAATAGTCAAAGATGACTTTATAGTTTGATAATATATAAATAGTTAGATGTATAATAGACATGTGTATAGATATCCCTCATGGAGAAACTTAATACATCAATGGAGAGTAGAACGAATGCCCCCCATAGTATGTATCTAGGGTCATCCAAGTAAAATATTATAGTGGATAGGACCTAACAGACCTATAACTATGTAGAGTGGGTTTTAGGTCCTACCATAATACCCAAAGTAATGGTGCCCAATGTCTATCATGGCATATCATCATATCCTCAAATTTTCTTATATGATTTTTGCATCGATGCCATATCTACACCCATGGTCTATAAGAATATGATATTACATATATTAAGTCTGGAACCACTATCAACAAGAACTCTCTTGACTATGTTGGTTTTGACATAAACTTGTATGAATAGTGGAAAATTTTGATCAATAATTATTTGAGGAGGCTTGTCCTCACTGTCAAAAGAAATTACATCTTTTATAGTTTTTAAAGTTTTGACCACTAATGAAAAATAATAAGGTTCTAAATCAATAGGCATAGAAGTCCGAGTGAGTACCTGATAAAGAATGTCCTTGAATACATTAGCTTTTTGAAGTAATTCTAACATGGAAATCTTAGTTGGAGTGTTTCTCATCTAATCAACAATGTCATATGCTTTGTGAAAATCTACCTATGTAGGTGGTTTGGGCTTGGGATGAGTAGGAATAGAAGGGTGAAAAGGCTCCTAGCTAGGTGTAAGAGGCATAATAACACACCAAGTAATAGCTCTAACTACATTATCTACTATTTTTATAGGAGTAGTAGTAGCTACAAGAGGAGAGAAAAGATAATTGATAGGTTGAGGTGGTGGAGGGATAAAGGGTGTCAATTGTGCTCTTTAGCGATGGGTAGTGACCTAGGGAAGAGTAAAATGGACCATGCAACATGACTCGAAATGAGGTAGAGGCTCCAAGAGAGTTGATGCAAGATATTTATTAACATTTTTAAGAATAACTTGCTTAACATCATCCCATATAATGAAAAATAAGCATGAAATGCAAAGAATGAAGCTTTGTACTAACATATGATATACTTCATCTTTCATGTACATAAGTGAAAATCATTTTTAACATTTGATTATGGATGTAAGGCAATACCTCAAGAATCAAATAGGTGCTATTACATGAAACTAGGTATTTTTCAAAAATATTTTTGTAAAATACTATGAATTTTTGAAATTGAAATTGAAATTGAATTTGTGAGTTAAGTATTCAATAAAAAAATTAGAAATTTATGGGAAAGTTATTGATTTAATGGGACCTAGTAAATGCAACCAAGGTTTTGATAAAAATAATTTTTTAAAAATTATTATGATTTTTTAAAATTTAAAGCATTTTTTTAATTTTAATATGCAACTTAAAAATTTAGAAAATGATTGGAAAATTACTGGGAGCTATTTGATGCAACTAGGGTTTGAAATAAAATTATTTTTGAAATTACTATTGAATTTGAATCAAATTTTTGATTTAGATATGCAAGCAAAAAATCAAGAAATTATTGGATTAATATTGGAAAATTATTAAGAGCTAGTTGATGTAACTAGGGTTTGAAATAAATTTATTATAAAATTTAAAACAAAATTTTAAAATTTGAGAGGAATTTATGACTTTAATAGTCAAGAAAAATTTTAGAAATTAATGGGAAAAATCAACTAGGAATTTACCCTAGGAATTCTAGGGTTTTTATACAAAATTCAAAGTTGGGTTCACCAAATGATTTGTTATTTTTAGGAATAATAGAGTTTTATTCCTATTTAATAAAAAAATCTAAGTAGGAGAAATTAGTAAATAATATTTTTAATTAAATCTAATGATTTGTGAAATTGAATTGAAACATGACCTTTTCTAAAAATAGTAGTGAAAGAGAAACTTAAACTTAGCATATTCTAGGCTATTATGACTGAGATAGGGTCTATAAATTGGCATGAAAGACTGGGACACTATCACAAATAGGTTCCTAAACTTCATTTCTTGATTGGATATCTGTCAGAATTGAACACCCTAGGCTCCGATGTTATATTCCTTCCCTAATGCTATTGTCCTCAAGATCTAAGCTTTGTGGGTTTTGTTTGCCTACTCAATGTGATCTTATGTACCAATTTTTATGTCCTTTCTATCAATAAATCTCCTTATATATCTTATTTTTCATGTAATTGTATATTCTATGTAATTGAAAGAAACTTTGGAAAATGGGGAAAGGGGGTTAGTTTGTGTAAGATGCATTGGATGTGTTTCACACCCTATGTGTGGGAATACTTCTTACATACCAATACTTTGAAGAGGGATCAAGCTATATGTAGTTATTATTTTAATAATTCTTTATGCCATAGTGAATGAAATGCAATAAATTATGAAACTATGTAAACTTGAGATGACTAGGGATTGGTGTAAGGTCTTGAATTGGCTTGAAAGTGTATAGGTTGGCTATATACAGAGAATAGGGAAGATTTATTGAGTGGTCTTGCTTGTATTATTTCTTTATTGAATGATATTTTCCAACCCCTTTCCAAATTATCTTTGAATGAGATTGTATAAGGATCTATTGGTTATGGGTTAGATGAAACTGGACTAGGCCGACATAATGAACAAGAGGAATTAGGGGAAAATGGTAATCTAGGCTCAAATTATGATTGGATAGGAGAATTGAAAAGGGGACACCCTAGGGTCCAACACTATAGTGCAACTTTTGTGCTATTTTCCTAAGTAGATGAGACCTGAGGGAATGGATTAGTCATGAAAAGAGGGTCTTAGTTTAGTGGGGGTCATTTCTAAAAGGCCACGATGACTAGGAATTAGTGAAAGTAATCCTAAGAGGGTCATGAGAGCAAGTAAGAGGGACCTAAGGGTTGGGTACCATTAGCCATGATAAAGTTACCATTTTTTGCATTTTAAATGAATACACTATTTTAAAGTGATATTTAAACTTTTTAGCTCTTGTTTGTTCAAAAACTTATGTATGGGTTAATTTTTATTTTTATTTTAAGCTAAGGGTATAATTTTTAACACACTTTATCCATTATTATTGATGATATGTTCTTTAGAGAAAGTTTTCTAGTTATGTTTTTTTGAAAAAAAAATTCTATTTTTAAAAATTAAGTATTTTCAAGAAATGGTTTTCTAGTTTAAGGTTTTTGTAGGGTTTCTTATTTATTTGCAGTGTAGAAATATAATTATTTTAACTATATAATAGGTTTTTTAATTATAGTCTCATTATAATTTCATTTTATTATTTAAATGAACATAATTATAGTAGGTTGTGGTTTTTTATTTGATGTAATGGGAATGAATGATGTTATTTTTATTACAGTTAAATGTGAGATCCAAGTTATGGCTTTAAATTAAATTTTATTTACAGTCTAATTATGTTAGCATTTATTTAAAGTTTATTTTTTGTGTAAATTTTGTTTAGATTTCCCTAGAAAACCTTGTCAAGACATGATAGAGTTGTATTATAACACCATTAATCCATAATCATAAGGACATTCATCATCAGAGAGGCCTAGTTGCAAGTTACATTATTCGATTATGAACCAAAAATATTTAATATAATATATTCAACAAAATTACAATAGATTCAGACATGCAAAATATGCAAATACTTTTTATATAAAATACATTAAAAACATAAACTTATGAACTATAATTTTATATATATATATATATATATATAGACTTGAATTATATAGGGTAGGGATACGTTATATAGAAAATAAGTACAAATATTTTATTCTTCAGTAATCTCATAAAAGTTTTTCTTAACAACCTTTTTATAGTAGGATTTATACATAAAATATTTATAGAGCCTTCATGAATCTTAAAATTCTTTGTTATTCTTCTATTATTCCTCATTTCCATACAAGATGTTTACCCTTTTATTCATATTATCCATTTATAATAAAGACTATAAAAATATACATATGTCACAACTAGAAATTATATAAAATGTTATCAAAGTACTATTTTAAAACACCTACAAACACTTTCTTGAAATTAATTGGTTGTATCATCCAAATAAAAAATACATTGCCAGAGGTATAGTGTCCATATTGTAGTTGACCATTGGGTGATATTCCAAGTATCTTTCTCATCTATGATGACCTAAAGCTATTCCTACGACTTCAAAATAAGCATTAATTTCTACATTTCACTTTTTTATAAACTATTGATCCACTCTTTTATGTTTTCAACTAAGTAGCACACAACCATACCATAAATTAATAGTATTTCAAAGGTTATCATGACTGAGAGGTCCCCCTTTATGGAGTTTAAACCTTTTTCACCCTACTTGTAAATACTTTACCGAAAATTTTCTTTCCAAAACTTGAGCTGACCTTAAATAAATTAAAATTTCATAGAATTTTTATATCTTAATGTAATGATAGAGGTAATGGAGGTAATAAATGAATTTCTTCCCTAAAATATGTTTCAATAATGAATATTATTCTAGGTTATATTAGATGTATAGAGGTGGTTAACCTAGAGAGCCTTGTGGTCCTTTTGCAAATTTCTAAGTTTGTGGTGCTTTTTAGATGAGGGGTTTATAGAGACCATAGTGAATTCAATATCTATATAGATGAAAATTAATTATGATACTTGAGAAATTTATTAAATAATGGTAAAATGTATTTGATATATTAATTTTGTGTTTTCTAGTATATTTGACTTCTTGTACCATAGTGAAGAATGTGTGTATTTTTGAAAATGTTAGCATGATACTACCCATGTCATCCTTACCAATGGTTTAAATGATGGGTGTGTGGGTTTCATATGCTACATCCATATTATACTTCATCTAATAAAATATATCAACAAATACATATGATTGGATTATGGTAAAGGTACATCAAAACATCCCTAGTTTTAAAATCTTTATCCACTCCATTACACTATCTTTGTATTGTAGAGGGTCAACTAAAGTTGTTTACATTTTTGTATCATATTTTCCACTAGTAATGATATATTTTACCTTATCTATTTTTATCATATATTATTGTTTGTTTCCAATCCAAAATTTATATCTAAACATGTCCTAATTGGGTAGTGTATGTTATCAACATATTCTTGTAATCCTCCAACAATAATACTATTACTTGTACATCATCTTTCTAGTGTCTTAATTTTGTCATGATCTCTTCCAATCACCAAAAAAATTAATTTTTTTTTTAAAATATTAGTCATGAATGTGGTATGTTTTTCATGCTCTAAAATAACTTGATTATCAATGAATTTTCATACCAACTCCATGAAAATCTCATCAATTCCCTTTATTCACTTCACAATAACATCTTTGAGATTGAACTAATGTTGCTTCAAATATAATATAATAAAAATAAGGAAGGTTTTGAATGAATCCACCCATTCTATTTTCTTTTCTAGTGCTAATTGTATGACATAAAAAACTAATTTTTGAGGTAGGGTTACAAATGCAAGTCATGTTGGATACAATATCGATTCATTTTGTAAGAGTTTAAGATGGCTGGTTGGCATCCACATTTTATTTTCTCCCTACATATTGAGCCACTAAAATATAAGTGTATCACCATATTATTACAAATTTATCCCTTGTGATATTTTACATTAAGCCACTACAAGCTAAGTGTATCATCATCTTCTTTCAACTTTGTCCCTTTTGATATTGTCTTAGCTAATTTAGATGCCCTAGTTATCTACTTAGATATGATTATAATTCCCCATAACCTACCACCTTTTCATCTAAACCTTGGTCCATTATATCCATGTCTTGGTCATGTTTATTTGTGGTGTCAATTTCCTACTTAAATTAGTGTATTTTGGTTCCTCTTGAGCCATTGGTACTTTCTTTTTTATGAATACATTATGCACAACCTTGAGCTACATATATTTATCCTTATTAGACTTCATAAGTTAGTATTTATCCTTGCCTTAATTATACTTATGAATTATTTAATCCCCCTATTTTTTAATCTATTATTCCTTATAGGGATCCTTATCTCACAACTCTATATTTTCCTTATCAAATTTTTTTCCAACTTTATCTTGTGCAACCTTATTTTTGGCTTATTGTTCCTTTCAATCTTATGTTTTGTTTACCTCCCCATTTATATTCTTGGACATGATTAGGACTAAATTTATTTTGCTATGATTATGTTCCCTTTATCTAGATAAAGTTTTTAAGTCTTGATTATTGAAGTTATTCTTGTAAATAGTGGTGTTTGATTGATTTATCTAGTACAAGATCACCACTATTAATGGTAATTAGTATATTTTCATTTAAATCCAAGAAATTGTCAATATGATGTGTATGCATATTAGTATTTTGATTTCCTTATAGGATGTATATGAGGTAATGTGGTCATTTTTTTTATTATAATTCCCCATAACCTACCACCTTTTCATCTAAACCTTGGTCCATTATATCCATGTCTTGGTCATGTTTATTTGTGGTGTCAATTTCCTATTTAAATTAGTGTATTTTGGTTCCTCTTGAACCATTGGTAATTTATTTTTTATTAATACATTATGCACAACCTTGAGCTACATATATTTATCCTTATTAGACTTCATAAGTTAGTATTTATCCTTGCCTTAATTATACTTATGAATTATTTAATCCCCCTATTTTTTACTCTATTATTCCTTACAGGGATCCTTATCTCACAACTCTATATTTTCCTTATCAATTTTTTTCCCAACTTTATCTTGTGCAACCTTATTTTTGGCTTATTGTTCCTTTTAAACTTATGTTTTGTTTACCTCCCCATATTTATTATCTTGATATTTAAATGTTTTATCATGAGCTAATTTATTTTTGTCTTCTTTACCTTGTTCATCTTTCTCATCACAACTTCTTCTTGTGCCTTCTTCACAACTTAAGCGTGGGACTTTTATATAGCTACAAAAGGATATTATTCCCATATTCCTTAGTGTAGGGGTTGGTTTGGATTGGTTTAATATTTTTTTTATTTGGGTAATTCAATAATTATTATTGAGAATTATCCTAAAATTGTTGTTCTATTTTTTTCATAATAAACACTAATGGGATGAAGGTTAAACTTTAATAAGTCTAAGGTGATCATAGATATTGGGGAGGGGCTGTAAATGTCATTTGGGAATGCATAAATTAATGTTAATGAATCTAATAAATGTGGGTAGCAATGGGAGATGGATGTGAGGTTGGATAATTAATCAACTATGGAGGATATTATGATGGATATTACAGTGGGGTAGTTATAATATACTAGAAAAAATATTTCAATGGGGAATATGGTAGTGTTGAATGTTTTAGAACCAAAATTTCTTGTTTAAATATAAAAAATTAAATAAATAAGTTTTTTGGTTGTAATATATACTTCTTCCTCTCATTAATATTTAAACTTGTTTACTCTTTTCATAATTATAGATCCTCCTACTATGGTGCTATAATGTTGGTTGAACGACCTTCCTTACTCGCACTATGTATGTGCAACCTTCCTCACCCTAGATCACATGGTTTATTCTACCATGTTTATGTTTGAGTTATTACTAGTTGGAATGGGCATGTGATTGATACTTCCTCATCCTATTCAATATAAAGGTTGGCATACATAATCAATTTTTTTGGGTTATGTCTTGTAATATCCTCTTCATGTTTCCTTATCAACAATCAAATTTTGATTGTTTTGAATTATCCTATGACATAAAATGAACCCATTATTTCCTCCTATTTCATATTTAGTGATTCATATAAAAAGGATTTCACTAATGTCCTACACCATCATTATTCCTCTTGTGTTAATAGTTTTAATGGACTTTGACATAGTGGGGAGATTCACCTCAAAAGTTGGGGAGTTTTTTTACTGATTTTAACTATACACAGAGCCTTATAAAAAAATAATCCTTATCTTATTCACAATACAAAACATTGTCCGAGTCATCAATTAGGATGTTATACACATATACTTATGACACCCCCAATGTGCCATAGTCTAATTTCATAAAGAGCTTGGGAAATTTGGGGGATTTATAAGGCTACATTATCTTTCGAGACTTATTCTCTATGAACTAATTTATTTTATGAATTTTCAATAATTTTTTTCAAAATTTATTTTTATTGATCACTGGCATATGCTTGAATTGTAATTTTTCCTTGACATCAAAATGTGTTAGTATTGATTCAAATCACATTAGGATGAGAATAAAACTAAAACTGGTGATGAAAATGGTTCTAAATTTAGTGGTTTTTATTTGTTGACACACATTTCATCAAGGTTTGAATTAACAACATGAGATTATATATTCAACATTTTCCTTTATTTTTTACATCCAAAAAATGTATTTTAATCATATATTTTTCTTAATGAAATAAAATATATCTTTTGGTCTAGAAACTTGATGAAATTTCAATTTATATTAGGATAATAAATTTTAATAGATGGTCTAAAAATTGTCACATATGTATTAAATCCAAAGTTAATATTATCATCAATTTAAAAAAAAAAAAACTCTAATATTAAACATTAAAATTAAAGTCCATCAAAATAAACTAAAATAATCTCTCTCAATTTTTAACTCAGCCAACTTCAAAAAATATGTGAAAATAGTCCATTGTAGTTGGTGCTATTTGTTTTCATAACACAAACTTATAAGAAGTGAAAGATAATGGAAAATGATGTAAATATAAATGAGTAAACTATGACTAAATGGTTACACCTCAAATATTTGTACATGAAAATTATGTAACCAAGGTTGAATTAATTGTAGTTAAAAAGAAACCTAAAGGTTGAAACTTTGACACATGCTAGAGATAAAACTCTATTTATAATAAATAAGCAAAAATATATCATCTAACCACACTAATTTTATTTTTAGAAACTTAACATAAATACTTAATGAATTTTAGTATGGCATATTCTTTATTTTTTAAATTCTTCTTCTTGAGAATCAGAATTATCACCATATCCCACAATATTTTCTTTCAAAACTAAAAATAAACAAATATATACATTGAATAAAAAATGTTTATACTCAACAAAACTAAAAATAGTGTATAAAAATCAACACAAAAAATGACCATTGTGATCACCAAATAAAATTCATACCACTTTCATTTTATAATTAAGTAGAAAACTTTGAAAAGGAAGTATTGAAGGCCAAAAACAATTCTAAAATGAGTGAAATTTTAATTTCATAGGTGATTCCATTATGATTATTTACAAAATTACAAGATTACATGTTTCCAATGTCATCATTGTAATCATTGTTTAAACTTTGTAAATAACCTCTTCCAATGATGACCACTCTTCTAGACATTCTACACCAACCAAAATTAAATAATATTATAGAGTTTGATAATTTAAGTTTGGTGAATGGTTTTTACCCTATTTTAGACACCCAAATTTAGCATTAGACACTTTGGCAACACCAAATTTGACATACATTGACAATGTATATACATTTTTTTATCTTGAGCAAAATTTCCATCTATTTATCTACCCATACATTTTATTGGCTTCCTCTATTTTATACATCCACCTAATTAGGATCTAATTATTATATACAAGAACATCTCAATATCCTAGATAAACCTTATCCATATATCTAATAATTTATTTACATTTACAAATTATTTACAATAATATTTATAAAATTTAAATTACAATAGGGATATGGGTCTACCTCTATCTATATTTTCTAGGCCCACTTAATGTTTATTTTTAAACCTGGGAATTCTATATGAGGTCATCCTAGACACATTTTATGGGTCAGTCATAACAATGATCATTAATATGAGCATTAAAACCCTAGTTTCCTCTTACATTAGTGTTTAAAAAAAATTTAGGGTTTCATATTTATCTCTTATTAGGGTTTTAAATTCAAATATAAGTTTGAATTTTACTTTATTACATGCAAAATCTGATTTTTTCAAATTCTCCCTAGTTATCTTAATGATTTCATGCATACATTTTATGTTTTCTAGGATAGTTAAGTGTCATCTACATATACACAAGATCAATAGATTAATTTTTATTATATTTTATCACATTTATATTCATGTAACTCAACCACATGTTTGCATGAAAATTACAATGGTAAAAATTATTGAATCACATGATGCTTCTGATGTAGAGCATAATAAGTTAATATAGGTGTTAGCATATTTGAAAGGTTCATGATATAAATGTTTATTTTGATATGGGAGTGAGAGGTATTATATGGTACTATAGGATGATTTTGATTCATTAGTATTATTTAAAAAAAAAACATTCTTACCCTTAGAGAGTGTTCCCATCAAAAAGAAAAATTTGAAAATTTGAATTTAGAATTTAGAATTTAGAATTAGCTTTGTGAGGTGTTGTGTGAAATAAAAATGTTTATTAAAGGTATTATAAGGTCATATTATAATTTTTTAAATGTGAAACTCATGAAAATAAAAATATAAGCTAAGAATCTTGAATTGTAATTGCAACCCGATGTGGGAGATGACCTTGTGATGAGTTTTATTTGAATGTTTGGCATCTTAAGAGATTATATTTATATGTAGTTGTATAATAATAGGTTATAATCAAGGATAAATTCATATTATATATGTTTAAAACACTCAATAAAGACAATAATGATCAAAACTTGAGGAGGAACTGCCTTAGTTGTATAATTTTGTATGTTTGTTGTATGCTCAAGAATATCAATGAATAAAAGAATTTTTTAAGAGTGTGTTTGAGAAATTATAGATATTTTTAAAATGTAATAAAAATATAATTTTATTTTCCTTTTATTTTATTAAAATATTTTCACTTACCTACAATTTACTATTTGCTTTATAGAAGCTACTAGAACTCCATTTTTAACTTAGTCTTGAAAGAATAACATAGAGGAGGTTTTGAGATCCATTCAAGTGTTTTGGGTGTTGGAATCATAGTAAATGGTATAAAATATCTGATAATATATATTTTAGTTCTAATAAAAAAATTTATATAGTGAGATTAAACTCCATCTATCATTTTTACTAACACAATCCTCCTAGGAGCAATTATGTTCATGTACAGTCAAGAGCAATAAGTAAGTCAGCATTGTTGATGATTGTTTGAGGGTTATTGATTTTTTTTAAGAATAAAAATAGTATAGAGTTAATTATTTATTATAGTAATAAATTTTTAGGCTCATAAATCATTTATAATTTTAAGAGGCTCATCCAAACCTTTACACACAATCCTCTTTTACACTCAAAATTCTATCAACTTAGTTGTTGGAGATGTTTTAAAATTATTAATGCATAAAAAACTATTATATAATGTTATTAAAGGTTTTTAATACCTTAAATATGGTTTATAATTATTTTAAAGTGTTTAAAACTCATTTTATCCCCATTTATATGTTCTTAGCTAGCTATAAGCCTACGTGAATCTAGGCTAGGGTTTCAAATTTAAAAATGGAATAAATTTTGTTTCCACACTAAAAATATCATGAAACTTGGTAATATGACATTATATTAAAAAAAAAATAGGCTATAAGTTATTACCTAACTAGATAGTATGGTATCTAGGTATATGTCTTTGGAATAGGCATAAAGAGATGTAATTGGTAAAGAGGCTTGGTGAGTTGGTGGGTTTGCACTAATATTTATGAGCTAAATGTTTTTGTGAATATTAAATAATATAATAATTATCCAAAAATATATTTATTCTATATATAAACTTTATGTATTATTCAAATCTGATAGATTTTTCTAAAAAGAGGGTCACAAGGAGCTAGTCTTCAAGAAAGAAAAAGTTGATTCTTTGAGAGTTTTAACTTGGGGCTTGAGTATTATAATTGGATGTTTTATATAGTTTAAATATACAAGGGATAATTCATATGATAAATTTTTATAAGTCAAGAGTATTGAAAACCATGCATGAGGCTTTTGATGTCCATGAACTTATGTGGCAATGAAGAAGATTGAACCAAGAACAAAGAGTAAAGGCATGAAAGTGGTATGTGAGAGGATAATAATTTTGTTAAGGATAAGTGTGCAAAGGTATACGAATGGTTATAAATAAAGAGAGAGGAGATTATTATGGAATTAAGGAGGTTTATGTGTCTATAAAAGGGGAAAAATGATCAATAGAGTTCAATATGCAATAAATTAACTGCATGAAGCAAGCAAAGTCAAATATTATTGAAGAAATTAAAAGAGAAATCAGATATAGGGATATATGTGAGGAGAGTGTAGGATTCATCTCTACATTAGGTAGCATCAAATTTGTTAAGCTCTTGGAAAAGTTTATTATTTTGAGTTATAAAAGGTTACTATTTGAGGTTCCATGAAGTTAAGTTGAAAAAATGAGTTAAAAAGGTATAAACGGTATGATTTTATGTTATAAGAGCATCCCTAGAAAGAGAGAATAAAGACTCCAAGAAGAAGATACACTCCAAGGTGTAAAATACTTGAAAAGGAGTGTCAATATACCAAATATAGAAGATAACCTAAGTTAAAACACCAAAGCAAGGTGAAAAAGATTTGTTTAGGAGAAGATGAAGATAGAGAAGGAAAAAGAGAGGAATAGATTAGCTGAATTATAGTATTACAATGAGATAAATAAGAAGGAAAATCCAAAGAGAAAATAGTTGGTTGGTGAAGAGGATATGAGTGAGATATATCAAATGATAGAGAGTAAAAGTCTCTTGGTCGAGCTCATGAAAGAAGAGGAAAGCCAATGGTATTTTTAGGTAATGAGAAAGAAAAAATCTAAGTGGCCTATAAGTCTACTCATGGAGAGAAGAATAAATATTGACATGAGAGAAAATGATAAGAAAAAGAAGTTGATATTTAGGCTACTCAAGGAGGAGATGAAGAAGTTCATGATGAATGAATAACTTGGTAGAAAATAGGAAGGTGAGAAACACGTTGAGGATAATGAGATAGTCATGGAGTATGATGAGATAAAATATCTAAATCAACCTAAGAAAAAGAATATGGAGGCAAACAAGCCTCAATATTTTAAATTCAATGATTTATTTTCATATTTGTATATAGGTACAAATGTGAATAAATAAGAATTATATTTTAAGACATAAAACTTGAAAGCATGAAGGAATAAATCACAAAAAATATTCTTATGTTAAAGAAGAAGTTTATTAGGAAACCATGTATAGAGGTACAGTGATTTTTTATCTTAAAAGAAGAGAGATGCTTGGAGAAGAATATCTTAAAGAATAAGGGTGCCTAATTGAAAGCATAAAAGAATAAAAATTTAATAAAGGATAACTTTAAGAGGATAAAGGGTCTAAATATTTGGTTTTGAATACTATTTTTGATGATGAATATGCTAACATGTCAACTGATGAAGATGTTTTGTATAAGGAAATAATTGAATTATTGGATAAGTTCATGAAAAATAAGAATGAAGTTTAATAACCTCATAAAGTGATTGAAGAGATCTATATATATTAGAATAAGGAGTCTAATTTTACACTTATAAAGGATAAATCTCAAAAATAAGTGTTTGTACAAGTAGTAGAATAATGTGAAGCTACAAAACAACATATTATAGAGTATACATAGGAATAAGAAAGTATTTGATATTAAATTATTAAATAATCATATTGTTTAAAACTAATAGGATATGAGGAATCCATTATAATAGATTAATTTGATCTATTAGAGTCCATAAGTTAAGGTGAAAATAAGGTAGAAGCTATCATTCAAGAGATAGAGGAAAAATTTCAATATGAAGGAAAGAAGATTTCAAGGATAAGAAACATGTTACCCATAGGAACACTTAAAGGAGCTAAAATTGTAGGTCACATAGGGGTATAAAATTAGAAAGTAATGAGTTATAGCCAAGAATTTAGACAATTATTGGTACAAAGTAAGCCAAACCAAGTTGTAATCCAAGGTAAGCCTAAAGCTATGAACAAGATAAGCATAGAGTCATGTAAGTTTATCAATTAATAAGTATTGGTAGATAATGAAGAAAGTAAATAATATAGGTTAAGACGACATGATAAGGAACACAAGAAGATGAAATGGATGCCTAGAGAATCTTGTAAGAAGAGTACCAAAATAAGAGAGGATATAAAGTACCATAAGATATTTAAAGAGACCATCAAGTCTCATGAATGTAATTTGATATAAAATAAACATGATTTTGTAGGTATGTATATGTAATAAAGGGATTAAATACATGATCACATGGAGAAAAAAATAAAAGAGGCACAAGAAATCATGATATAACCAAGGAAAGAGGAAGACAACCATGTTCGTCACAAAAGAGATGATTGGATGAGGAAATCATGTTTAGAGGAGGACAAGATTAGTCTAAGAGTGATCCAAAGGAGTGAGATAAAATTATAATTGAGAGAGAAAATATATGTAAGTCTTATCCCAAAAATGAGTCTAAGTAGCAGGTAGATAGATGGAGAATAAATAATCATCGAAGGAGAGATACAAGCTGATAAAAAGAATAATAAAATGAAGAGAGAACAAGGGAATAAAGTAATCTATTCAATTTTTAATATTATATATGAGTTATTTTGACGTATAAATTATGAAAATAGTAATATAAGAGGTTTCCAATAAATTTTATGTTATGATGAAGATGAATTGGTCAAGGAGATGTCATTACAAGACAAGCTATAAGGCTATGAGAAGAATCATCATGAGAAGGTGGAATATCATGAAGAGGAATCCAAATGGGATATATATGAGAGTATGATAATGATGAAGGAATAAATAATGCCCAATAATCCATTAGATCATGAAGATAAATTAGAAAACATGGTTAAGAGTATATACCACTAAGTAAGGCATGAACAAATCATGACAAATGTGGAAGAAAGTTATGGAGTAGAAGATAATGAAGAATAATAACCAACCATTTGATTCAAATCATGAGGAATATAAATCTGAGATAGAGGAGATAGAATATTAATTTGATAAAGAGTTGCAGTAGATCAGGTACTTCATAGAGGTAGAAGATGAGTTGGCAAAGAGGAAATACAAGATAAGGAGATAAATAAAAAAGAACCAACTGAGAAATAATGATAAAGATAATAGGAGTTTAAAACATTATAAGATAAAGAATTTGAAATTAAGGAATAATTTAGATAATAGACATTAGATTAAGAACTCGAACTTTCCCACTTAGGGAGCTTTATTCAGAGTATAATAAGTTAATATAAGTGTTATCATGTTTTCAAGCTTCATGATATTCATTTTTAGTTGTATATGGGGTTTATAGGTCTTATAGGGACTTATAGCATTATTTTTAGTCATTAAGAATCTTTATATTGTGTTTTCTTAGCCTTGGAGAGTTTTCCCATCAAAAAGCAAAATTTGAATTTAGAATTGGCTTTGTGAGGTGTTTTGCGGTGTTGTGTGAAATCCAAATTTTGTGAAATGTTTATGAAAGGTCATATAATATCATATTATAATGTTTTAGATTTTTTCCAACATTAAACTCATGAAAATAATAACATAAGATAAGAATCTTGATTTATAACTGTCATCTTGTGTGGGAGATGACCATGTGAGGAGTTTTTTTTTGCATGTTTGGCATCTTAAAAGGTTATATTTACATTTATGTGTGTAATTATAGGTTATAATTAAGGATAAATTCATATTATATATTTTTTAAAACCTAAATAAAGACAATAATGATGAAAACTTGAGGAAGAATAGCTTGAGTTGTAGAATTTTATATGTTTGTTGTATGCTCAAGAAGATTAACGAATAAAAGAATGTATTAAGAGTGTGTTTGAGAAATTATATAGGGTTTTTGGTATGTAATAAATATATTATTACTGTTTTAATTTTATTTTATTAAAATATTTTCACTTACCTATAGTATACATATTGTTTTACATAAGCTACTAGAACTCTATTTTTAACACAGTCTCAAAAAAATAACATAAAGGAGGTGTTGAGATCCATTAAAGTGGTTTGGGTGTTAGAATAATATTATATTGTATCCAATTTATTATAATATATATTTTAATTCTAATAAATCCATTTAGATAGTGATATTAAACTCCATATATCATTTCTACTAACACATTCCTCTTGAAAGCAATTCAATCAAGAGTAACAAGTAAGTTGGCATTGTTGATGATTGATTGGGTTTTATTTATTTTTATAAATCATAAAAATAGTATAAATATTTTTATTTATGATAATAATCCATTTTTATGCTCATAAATCCTTTACAAGTGTGAGAGGCTCATCAAACCTTCACACATAATCCTCTTTTACACTCATAATTATGTCAAATTGGATTTTTGGATATGTTTTTAGATTGTTAATGCATAAAAATATATTGGATAAGGTGATTAAAGGTTTTGAAGACCTAAAAATGTTTTATACATCTTTCAAAAAATTTAAAACTCATTTTATCTCCTTTTATATGCTCTTGACCACCTACAGGCTTGTGCAAACCTAGACCAATATTTCAAATTTACAAATGGAATAAATTTTGTTTCCACCCTAAAATTATCTTAAAACTTGGTAATATGACATTATTTGACATGAAATACAATATTTTTGAGGTTATATGTTAGTACCTAACTATACAATATAATATCTAGGTTTGTGTCTTTAGAATAGGCCTAAAAATACCTAATGGGTAAAGAGGCTTGATGAGTTGGTAGGGTTTCACTATGATCTGTGAGATAATACTTTGTGTTAAGATAATATAATATAATTGGTATCCAAAAATTTATTTAGTATATCTATAAAATTTATGGATTTCTCAAACCTACTAGATTTGTCTAAAAGGATACAAGGAACTAGGCTTCAAGAAGGAAAAATTTGATAGCTTACGATTTTTAACTTGGGGGTTGAGTATTGAAATTTGATGTGTGAGAGAGTTCAAATAGTTATGGTATAATTCATATGAGACATTGCAATAATTAAATAGTCTTTAAAATCATGCATGATGTTTTTTAGTTTAAAATCATGTATGAGGTTTTTTAGGTCCATGAACTTATATGGCAATGAAAAAGCTTGAACTAAGAACAAAGAGTAAAGGCATGTAAGTGGTTTGAGACAAGATGGTGATTTTGATAATAAAGATAAGATTTCAGAGAGAGAGAGAGAGAGAGAGAGAGAGAGAGAGAGAGAGAGAGAGAGAGAGAGAGAGAGAGAGAGAGAGAGAGAGAGAGAGAGAGAGAGAGAGAGAGAGAGAGAGAGAGAGAGAGAGAGAGATGAGATGATTATGGAATGAAGGAGGCTTATGTGTTTATAAAAAGTAAAGAGTGATCAAGATGCAAGCAAGTACCTAGATGAAGGAAGAAAATTCAAAGATTAAATTCATTAAATGATAAATTAGATCCATGGATATGTATGAGGAAAGTGTAGTCTTTATCTCTACATAAACTTCTCTAATAAAAGTCTTGATAATGAATGTG
Organism: Torreya grandis; assembly: GCA_037957365.1. Lineage (NCBI taxonomy): Eukaryota > Viridiplantae > Streptophyta > Pinopsida > Cupressales > Taxaceae > Torreya > Torreya grandis. The sequence continues at coordinate 1,629,404 of JARHVA010000969.1, forward strand.
TGTGTGTGTACAAATTATTAATCATGTCTAAACTTAAAAACTGTTATGAAGATGATGGAAATAAAAATACTAATGAGATTGATTATGTAGAATCTAATCAGGTAGAAGCATTTTTTAATTATTTTAAAAGTATTAGTAAATAAATCAAGGACATATATATTATCTTGAGTGTTATATTAAAGGTTATAAATCTAAATATTTTTTAGGAAACCAATCTTGAAGAATCATATGCTAAGAATTTAAATGATACTAATCCACATGTTAGAGGTATATATCATATAATATGTGTTCAAACCAATATTCCTACTACTTCTATTCATGTGCCTACACCTATGGCTACATAAGTGATGCATACACATAGTATACCTACTATGGGAGAACCATAGTTTATTCCTCATTTATCTATGGTTATCCTTACATGAAACACTTTTGTGCATCTTGTTGATGGTAAAAATTTGTCATCAAAATGAATCAATTATTTTTCCTATCATGAAGGTTAAAATATAATCATACCAATTTAATTGTAAGGGTCTAAGGAATGATAATTTATTCCAAAGATGCAAAGAAGAGGTTTTTAAATAGTTATAGGAAATAATAAACAAGTCAAATATAAAATAATTCACAATTATTATTCATAAATAAAATGTATTTAAGTATATAAAAATAGAATTAAAACTATGTAATCTAACATATCCAATAGAAAAAATCCTATAGAAGAGGTATTCCCTTGAAAAAAAGATCTCTAATTCTTTATAATTATGCTAAGTCAAATTGTATTCAGTATATTAATATTATTTAAGCTCAAAACAAATCAAAATAAATCAAAAGATAAATAAAATAAACATAATAAAAATACAAAAATTGAAATGGAAATTAAAACTAAAATATTAATCTAAGAGTAAAAAAGAATTAATTAACTCCAAGATAATTAAATATAATAGAAATAACTACAACTATCTCAAAAGTAAAGATTTATCAATATATACTATAAGATTAAATTATAATTGAACTAATGAAATTAAATAATACTATTCTAAAAAAATTAAACTAATAATATTAAATTAAAATAATCTAACCTTAAAATAATACTAAGAATGAACTAACATAAAATTTAAAAAAATTATCAATTTATAAAATATTCGTATTATGTAAATATAATAATTTGATAAAAAACTTCAACTAAATGAAATAAAATTAATACTAATATAATCAATAACATAACATCAAATAACAATACTAATACTTACTAAAATATTAACTAAATTGATTTAATGAAAACTAATAATGCAAAAACTTACTTAGAAATGTACTTATCAAAGTATGATAACATAAGAAATAATGATTGAATAAAATACTTTAAATCAAAAGAATAATAAAATATAAAATGAATATAAATGATATAAAAATAAACTAAGTAAGATATAAATTCAATAAGCCAAAAACATAAAAGGTATTATGATCTAAACTTATTATCTAAATTAATTTAACCTAAACCATGCTAATATAAACAAAAAATTGTAAACTAATACAAAATTATATAAATAAATAGAAAATATATGAGTATTGAGAAAAGAGTCATATTAAAATAAGGTGAAATAAAATTTTATTGAGATAATAGAAATTTCAAATACAAACAATTTTCAAAAAGATTTCAATTCACAATTGAAAGATCAATAAAATTTAATTAGAAACCATATATTCATCATTATTTGGGTCAATTACATGGATTTTTAATCATATTACTACATATTTAAAATCATTATAGACTTTAGATAAATGATTTATGAAATAAATAAGAAAGTTCAATATACCTATGCTAAACAAGTATATTACTTCACCGTTAGAGAACATATTATTTAATATATCTGCAAGTAGTTTTTTAATATCAAATATGTTTGTATAAAAAATAAAATAAGGATGGAAAATTTTCAACTTAAAAAAGAGATCTTCACCTGTATATGTTTCTCCCTCTGTATTATATCTTTGATATGCTTATAAAGTAATCTCCTCTAGAGATAGTTAGGAAATAAGTTACAATTGACTTTAATTAGTTATTTTTAACATTAATTGATTATTAAAAGTTAAATAGTTAATTTTATGACTTAATTTTTTATGAGTTTAGACTTAAAATAGAATCTAATAGATCAAATTAAAAATATAATGGAAAAATAATATTTCTAATAGGAGGTCTTGACTCACTTGATAACATTCAAATAAACATCTAACTATGCATAACAAAATTAATAAATGTTAATAGTCAAATAAATTTAAATACTCATAATATTATATTACACAAGTATTTATCTATAACAAATTAAGTAAATATGTCAATAAATATATTTTTCATAAAATGAAATTGCTTCTATATAACATATTAAATATTATGAAATTAATATCCACATACTCAAAAAATTAGTATCATGACATTAAGTCAAACTATCAAACATGAACATAATAATTTAGTCAAACTCAACATTAAAAAATTAAATTAATTAATGAATCACCCTTATTAGTGTTATCCTCTATGTGCCCTTAATTAAATGGGAAGCTTAATTAAATGAGTGCCCTTAGAATCATCATCAATATCCAACTTCGCCTTTTTCAACATCCAAGTTACCTTGGTCTATATTGTAAGGCTACTAGCACGTTTTCTACTAAAATAAGTAGGTCTCTCAGGCTTAGGTGAAAGAATTATAGTGTTTAATGGAATAAGTGAATTTGGTCAAAAACATTTTGTAGTAACATCAAGCACATTTTTAGGTTGATCATGCAATGTATTATTATGTGGACCAGACTTAATATTAGTATGTGTATGTTGAGAAGACTTACTTGAAGTGCCTCATACATGAGGATGGTTTCTCCAATTTCATCTCCTAAAACCTCAATTACCATAAAACTTGAAGGATCTAGTAGAGAAATAATCAATAAGATTCTAAAAAATAGGATCATTAGCATCAAAAGTGAATGGATACTTGGGTTCCATAATTAAATGGTTAAGGAAAAGTGTAAGTAACCCTACGTCCATGAAATAATTTTACTCAAGAAATACCACACAAAGGAGCACTCTTATTGTGTTTATCATCACCTCGGTCCTAAACATTTCTACCTAAATCATTCAAGTTTGGGTTCCATCCTAATATACTAAAGAAGTATATTGAAATAAGAACTCAACAAGACATACATAGTAAAATATTGATATGATCAAATATCAAATTTGAAAAAAACTCATAGCTTTCCATTGCTTATATTCTCATGATTTTATCAAATTTGAAAATAATGCATCTTTAAAGAAAACTTGGTCATATTTTGAAATAAAATCTTCCATGTACATTATGTTCCACTATCAATTAAACATCATCAAAACATGTGCATGAACTAGTAAAAAAACCACAAATTTTACAAATTGCCCATATGTCATCATACCCATCAAGAAACAAATAAAATAATATAACACATAAATTCTCAACTTTTCATACCAGTGAATATATAACTCCTCATAAAATTTCCTGTGTATTCAAATATGTCATTTTTAATCAAATAATTTCAAAAAAAAACTATACCTAGTGATATTGCAAATTTACCATAAGATTACACCAAAACCCTGATATACTATCTAAATGATCATATATTCTTGTATAAACATAAATTTGAATGGATTCAATAGCAAAGTTAAAGCCATTGCTTTCATTTGAATAAATTGTAGTGTAAATATAGGGTATTGAAAATGCTTTAAAAAAATAAAAAGATCATTTAGGGGAAGAATGGATGATGCATTAAAGATGTACATGTTTCAAAAAATAATGGTAGGTTTCAAAAAATTTGTAGGATATATCATTTTGATGTGTGAAAGATGAACAATTAGAACATGTTCAATGAGGGGTTGAATTGATTTAGGGGAATCCCATATATTTAAGAAAGAGATGTTGGATTTTACAGAGGCTTTGTGATTCTTTAAAGTGATTTATGTTTCAGGCTAGGATTTTGCTTTCTTTTGGTAGAGTAGAGTGATCTATGTTTGATGGCATCCTTTTAGCAGAGCTATTACCATTTCTAAGTCAAAAAAATTGATGCCTTTTCTTTTATCTATTGATTACATTTCCATTCCATTTCAAGTCACTATTTCTTATTTTGATTACCTTTGATTGGCTCTCATTATTATCTTATGGGTAGTCTTCTTGGTGCTAGTGTGTTATTTTAGATGCATGAAAAGTTTTGAATAAATGACATACCTTTTTTCATTCATGTGGTTCATTAAAATCATTTGTATTACCTGATTTGGAAGGTGTGAGGTCTGTTCTTATCTCTTTCTTGATTTTTTTCTTCTAAGGATCATCCCTTTCCTACTATTTTTTTGTGGACTTTTCTTTACTGGTGTGTAGAAGCTATTGTGGATGGGTTTTTGTGGCCATCTTATAGCTGGTTCATATTGTGATAGACAAATGTATAATTAGAATTATCTCTATTTTATGTTTTGGGAGATTTTCATCACTATGTGTCATGTCTCCTAGATTTGTGTTTGACTATCTAACTTTGTTATCCATTATTTTGTATATCATTTCCTCTATTTGTATACTTTGGATTGTGTTTGGTGATCTAATTTATATTCATTAGATATACTATTTTAGGATACATCAAGGGGGTCGACTATTTATTCTCTGCTATTTCATATGATCTTTTGGTCCATTGATGTTACATTCATTCTAGGATTTGGTCTGGTGATTGCATTCTATGGCCCTATGCCATTTTCCTTTTGATGGTTGTATCAGTGACTTAGATTCACTATCAGATTGACCCTATACTTATGGGGCATGATGAATAACTTGTGTATTTTTTAGATGACCCTCTAGTTGGGAGGACTATTTTTTTAGAGGATATTTGTGGAAAATAATTTTCTCTCAAGGAAATATTAGGTCTTTCTAACTCTAAGATGGGGGATAATTAATCCAATTTATAGGAACCCTCCTTTCCATTAACTAGTTTGAGTGGAGGTTTGGTTATCAATGCTACAGTTCATTTGGGGCACACATTATAGAATTATTCTTCTTTAGGCACTCCAAGGGATAAAAATCAATGATCTTAATTATATTTTCCACCCAATAGTCCTCATGATTCTAAGTCTCCATGGACACAAAGATTATCTTGGGGATCCATAGGCCACTATGCTACTAGGACTCCTCCTTTGGTTAAAGGAGATATTTTATTTATGCTATTGGAGGATCTTGAGATTCCCTCTAGAGATCAAGGAGCTACAAGTAGATTATGAGAGGATTTTCATGTGCAGACTCATCCTCTATCTAACCATGAGATTTTAATATAATATCTTGGTAAGGATAAGGACATAGTTCTTCCAAATATTCCATATGGGAGAAAAAGAAGGAGGTGTATCAAGCTCAAAAAGGATAAAGTTTGATTAGTTCTGGGGGATGATGTCAAGATGGAACAAGTTTTGAATTTGGCAAATCATACTATTATTGGCTATTTTTTTAGGATAAAAAATTCCATTAAAACACTTGATAAGTGGATGACTCAATTTTGGAAACCACTCCTTGGATACACTCTTATCTCCCACACCATTCTTAAGGGATGGCTTGCATTTATTTCTAGATGTTCACAAGATGTTAATCTTATATTATCTCAAAGATGGTTTTGGGGGTCAACACCACTCACTATTAAGTAGTGATCACTGGGATTTGATCCTTGAGTGGAGAAATCATTGACCCAACTTATTTTGGTTAAGATTTTGGGTCTTCCACTCAAATTTTTAAGTTTGTATGTTTTAAGGCTATTTTGGATAACATTGGGTCTTGTATTGATGTTGATGACAAATACACTAAGGAATCCACCAGGTTGATGGCTAAAATTTTGGTTGATATCAACCTTATAGAGGGTTTGACATAGAATATTATCCTAGAATATGAGCTCTAGACCCATATACAATCCTTAGACTATATAGGTGTTCCTTTAAGGTGTATCAAATCTCATGCTTATGAGCACTTGGCCAATGACTTCCATCTTATACTTTCTTTTAAAGACTAACAAAGGAAGCCAACCACTACTCCTTAGCCTATTGGGAAGTTTTTAGATATCAATAATGATAATATTGTTCATGTTCAGAGTGCCAATTTGGTAGTTTCTTAATCCAATCAGTGTACAACAATCACCAGTCAAAATTTTTCTTGAAATGTTATTGGGGGAGGATACTGCTTTGTCTAGGCATGGTCCTTAATATTTGGATGCAATTTTGAAAGCACCTCTAGTTAATACTTACTAGGACATGATGTTATTTGAATTTATCACCATTCAACACACTCTCCCTCTTACTTCTCATCCTTTCTCTTTGATTTACTTTGGGGTGGATCTAGTGACTCCTATTTTAGTATCATTTGAAGAGTGTATATAGGCACAAGTTCATACTACACAGGAAGGGTTAGGGATTGATTCATTTTTTATTGGGTCAAAATTTCTTCAACAAGTTGGAGAGACACATAAATATTCCAATGTTGAGGTAGACATACCAATACTCAGAGAGGCCCATTCAAAGTTTGGAAAAGTCAAGGCTATTCATACAAAGAGGTGCTCTCAAAAACTAAATTTTACTGAATCATTTTACACATCTAGCCAAACGTGACACCCTAACAGATTTTGATTACAAGATAAATCTAATTTTGAAGGTAGTATTATAGGAGGTTTGGAGATTTTTTATCCCTTTAGATACATGTCAAAAGAAAGGTAGACCTTCTCATACAGATAAGGCTATAAATATAGTAGCCAAGGAAATACATTAGGGAATACATCAAACTATTACAGGGGCCATTGGAATGGGGATCTCCCTAGAAATTATTATTTATGATTATTTTATCCCCTAATATTAGAAAGTTAGGCATTCCCTCTTAAAAATATCCTTGAAGTGTCTTATTCATCTGTACAAAGTGGATTTGATTTTATTACAAGAGACCAAGGGGGAAGGGTCTAAGGTCATTAAGGGATTATCCAAAATATTAAAGGATTAGGATTTTTTGGATTGAGATTATTTTGGAAGTTTTGGAGGGTTGGTTTTGGGTTTTATAACCTCCAATATGAGGATGGAAAATTCATTTTTCTTTTGCTCGAGCATTGGGGTGGTTTTACACTCTTTAGAGCTTACAAAATCTTATTTTGTGTTGAACATTTATGGTCCTTATGAGGAGATATTGGTTTATTGATAATAATTTTTCACCCAAAATTTATTTCAATATGATAATACTATTAGAGGGGGTGATTTTAATTTTATCACCAATCTTGTTGAAGTGTGGGGGGTTTTGATGAGATTGGATCCACTAGATAATTTCTTTTTACAAAAATTTGAGGATTCTAACTTGGTGGATTTGGAACCTATGGAGTTGGTTCCTAATTGGAAAAATATGCACACCAATTATGATAGTTTGGATAAGCAACTTGATAGATATTTAATATCACATTCCATTTCATTTGGCTTTGATAGAATTCACTCTTGGGTGGGGATAGGAGGTGATTTTGATCATCTCCCCATTCTATTGCAATTCGAAAAGGGGGATCATAAGCCACCAAGACCTTTTAAATTTAACCTATCTTAGCTTTAGGAATAATATTTTCTTAATTTATTTTAGGATAAGAGGGTGGTATATGATGCATCTTCTTTAGATTTAAATAGTCATAAATTCACTATAAACCTTAAAAGAGTGAAAATGGTGACAGTTAGATGGGATGACAATGAATGACAAGTAGTTGAAAGGGATTTTTTAACTCTAGAATATTATATTGATGATATTGATAGACTTGGGGTTGATCATATTTTTGAAGAGGACATAAAAAATAGGTGTAAATCTTGGAATCATGACTAAAGGATCTTCTCACTGATATTGAAACTTAGTGGTAGTTAAAAAGTCATGCTTTTTGGATAGAAATTGGGGATGAAAATACCAATTTTTTTGATAGTTTCACCAATCACCATATAAAAATACTATTTTGGAAATACAAAAACCTAATGGCACTTCTATGTGGACTTTTCATGGGATTGTTGAATTGGGTATATCACATTTTCATTATCTTTATAAATAACTTGATCAGGTGAATATTATGGAAATTATCAAAATCACTTCTTCCTTTCCTTGATTTGTCAAGGAGGAAGTCAATATGAGACTTGAGGAGGATGTCTCTAGAGGAGAGTTACTACTTTGGATACATTCTATAAGGATAAGAGTCTAGGGCCTAATGGTTAGATGATTGAATTATTTAGGGTTTTTTAATTTGATTGGTGAGGATTTGCTTCATGTTATTGAGGAGTATAGGAGGATTGGGAAGAATATTGGGTCCTTAAATTCTAACTTTATTGATCTCATTCCCAAGAAAGACACACCAACCTATTTTGATAATTTTTAGCCTATTTTTTTATGCAACTATATTTATAAAATTGTTTCCAAGATCATATCCATTCAAATTAAAGGTAGTCTTTCTAAATCCATCTCCAAGGAGAAATTTTGATTCTTACATGGGCATCAAATTCATGATACTATATGGGTTGCATAAGAAGGAATTCACTCCATAAAATGAAGAAGTTATAAGCTATGGTTGTTAATTTAGATCTATCCAAGGCTTTTAATAATGTGAACTAGTTATACTTAAGATTAATTCTGATCCATGTTGGTTTCCATCTTCAAATGGTGAATTAGATTATGGGTTGCCTTTAATTAGTTTCTTTTCCTTATTCATAAATGGATCAAAATCCAAATTTTTATCTCCTCAAGTGGATTAAGGTAAGGTTTTTCCCTCTCCCATTTTATATTTATTTTAATTGCTAAAGGGTTGATTCAACCACTTCTTGTGGCCAAACATAATGGTTCGATTAGGGGGATCAAGGTCAGTCATACTATCTTCCTCACACACCTTTTGTTTATGGATTATATATTTTTTTGTGTGATGGCTCTAGGAATGATATCCTTCTTATTAAGGAGTATTCAGACCTTATTTTTGTGGCTAAAGGTATGGATTTGAATACACAAAAGTATTCATCTCCTATAATCAGCTAGAGGCTCAACATACCAGATGTATTATGGAGATATTTACCTTTCAAATTATTGATTTTTAAGGTGGTTTCAAGTATTTGGGGTTCCTTTTAAAATCAAATGACTAAAAGAAGCATGAATAGAATTGGATGATTGAAAAGGTTGAAAATTAGGTCTATTGTTGGTGTAATCATTGGCTCTCTATTGGAGGTAGACTCACTCTTATCAAATTGGTGATAGAGGCTATCCATGTCTATTGGCTTACTTTAGCTCATATTCCCAAAGGATTTCTTGATAATATTCTTATTATTTAGATAGGTATAAAAGAGAAGGATAGTATTGCTCTATTCAAATGGAAAGTACTCACCATTCCTAAGGATAATGGGGGTTGGGGATTAAAAGATATTCATCTCTTTGGCAAGGCTCTTTCTAAAAAAAGTCTTTGGAGACTTATCACTAGAGATGGATTATGGAATCAAATTATTATACAAAAGTATATTAAACCTCTTAGTGTGGTTGAGTGGATTCAAAGGCCCAACAAACATTATCAGAATGCCTCTATTATTTGGAAATCCTTGGTTCAAACCTTTCATATCATTGGTAATTATCTCATCTAGTAGGTGGGGTTGGGAATAAAAATAAAAGTTGGTCTTGATCCATAAATGGGTTGTGACATTGATTATAATCTACCTAAGGAGATGATTACTATCTTGGAGTTCCATGGTATATCTTTCTTATATCAAATAGTGGATCAAAACCTCATAAACCCTTGGTGATAGGGATAGAAAAGTGTACAATCATTGGGATTGGATGGGGAGGTTGGTATCATATAGGAAGCCTATGTTCAAAGAGTAAAATAGAGTCATATTAGGTGCAATGATGAAGATGAAAATTTGGTTTGGTCTTTGACCTTGAAGATTGATGAATATACTATTCATTTAGGATTTAAGTGCTACTAACTCATAAAGGCCATAGAGGAGGGTTTGTGGTGGTGGAGAAAGATATGGAAGATTAAAACCCCACATAAAAAAAATATTTATGTGGCTTTCTTTCTGTAATAAAGCTCTTACATGAGAGGTTATTCAAAAATGGAACTGGCATGGTCTAGGGTGATGTAATCTCTGCCTACAATAGTTGGAGACTATGAACCATCTCCTTATTACTTATCCATATAATGTTCAAATATGGGTTGAGCTAGAAGCCTATATTGGTGTAATAGACTATTGGTAAGGTTCTATTAAGGAATGTCTTAGGAAGTGGTTTGAAAGACATGAACTCAAATCCTTCAAGGCTCTCCCCTTAATTATCTCTTGGGGTATGGCTTGCTATAAATTCAAATATCTCCCAAGACAAAAACATCCATACTTTTTAATATCCATCCCAAATTAGGCTCATTTTTTTTCACTTTAAAATCACCCCAAAAACTCCCTGTCATAGAATTCCTATACACCCTCCCATCAATTTATTTAGGGATTGTTGTTATTTTGATAGTGACAAATAATGTACCCTTGATATTTATGGTGATAATTGTTTAATTTTATTGACCCACACACATTTTATTCATTTTAAGGTTAGGTTGGGTCCTATCACTAACAACTTCATTGAGCTTATGGATTTAAAGCTCTTTCTTAAGCTTATGGTTGTGAATAGAGTGAGTTCTTTGCAAATTTTTGAGGACTCATAGGTTATTATAAATTGGATGAAGGGGAGATATAAAATGGAAAATATTTCTCTCCTTAAAATTTTTAACATCACCATCAACATGTCAAATTCCTTTGATGTTATCTTTTATTGTCATGTATATAGGGAGATAAATACTGAAGCTAACTATCTATTCAAGGAGGGGCTACATATGGAACTTGACCTTTGGGTAATTAACAAATATTTTAAGAATAAACATCCATATACATAGACCATATTGGTTTTCAATACATAAGTCATTATTTCACACTATTCATTTTTTATTTTTATAGGCTACACTTTACTTTCTCTACCAAGTTTTTACCTTGGATACTTGGCAATTTTTTGGTTTGTCAGTTATTCCTTTCTATGTTCCCATTGTGTTGTCTTCACTAATACCACACTCTATTATTGGGTTTTTCACCATATGACTAAATTTTATTATGTGGGATTCATTAAAACTTTTTCATCTTTCCTTCTATTGGTATGGTAGTCCCTAACACATTGATTGATTGGCTTGGATGCTTTCTCTAAATCGACCCATTCTTGTTTATGAACATTACTTTTTGGTTTGGATCATGGAGGCTTAGCACTAAGATCTCATGACTTTAGATTGGATGGTACTTGACCACTTGGTGCTTATCCTAGTGTGCCACATGTTTGATTTGGGATATGGGACATTGCTTGAACATACATTCATCTTTTACTTTTCTAGTTTATTTTATCTTCTTGGGGCTCTCTTTACATGGTGGATTGGGATTTCTTTTTGTTTCCTTTTCTTGTTCTCTTTTTATCCTAACATGTTGTTGCATATGTGGAATGTGTTGGAGCCCAAATCTAAACCAAATAATTTATGCCTTGTTCAATGTCAAAAGATCTGGGAGATTTTTGCTAAGTCCTTTGTCTTGTCTTTGCTTGGTGAAGGTGTTCTTTACCTTACACTTTTTATGACTTTTGCATGAATACAATTCCTAAAAAAAAATAGGTTTTTGTATTTTTTGTCTCAGATAAAAAGTCTAAAGACTTATTTTCATTAGACATTTTTTTTGATACAAAAGTTCTTAAGGAATTCAATGTATTATCACTTTCAGGCTAGGTGTTTTGCAAAATTTTCAAAGGGATATTTCATTGGTTTCAATTCATTTGTTTTAGACTTTTTATCAGTGGAAAAAAATTGAAAGGGAACATTCCCTTTAGGCATTTTACCCACATAAAAAGCTTGAAGGAAGTGCACTATCATTTATTTTAGCCAAAGGTACTTTATAGAAATCCCAAAGGGTCATTTTACATTTCCAAAAGTTTCAGAGGATCATTTACTTTGGGTATTTTGACCTTGTAAAATTCTTGAAGGGCACTTTCTAAGGGTAATTTTTCCTTTGCAAAAGTTCCAAAGTATTATTTCCTTGGAGAATTTTTCCCTTGAAAAATTCCCACTGGGTACTTTTGAAAGGGCAAAAGACACTTACGTAAATCTTGAAGGACATTTTCAAGACTTTTGAAGGGTCATTTTCCATTTGGAAAATGTCCAAAAGATTATTTCTTTTAGGCATTTTTCCATTGTAAAATTCTTGAAGGGTGTCTACAAAATGTCTATAGGATAATTCTAGATTCAGAGGACAATTACACAAATCTTGAAGGACCATTTAGAAAGTTTAAAGGGATTTTTTTAGTATAGGTTCCCTTAAAAAAATTACAAAGGATATTTTCAAGTGCTTGAAGAATTATTTCAACAAAATTACTAAGGAGAAGAGGTCCATTTCCTTCAAAAATTTTACTCGAGAAAAAATTCCAAAGGATAAGTCTAAATGGTGGACATTTTCAAAACTCCTAAAGGGTACTCTCTGAAGATGAAGGACACTTTCAATAGTTTTGAAAGGAACTTTAAAGAGTTTAAAGGACCATTCCAAAATTTTGAAGGGCATTTTTGTCAATATAAAAATGTTCTAATATCTCTATTCAAGGTTTCATGGTGGTAAGTTTCACTGTGAAAAGATAGAGATGTATCCAAGTATATTTGCATACATTAAATTAATACCTTGTGCTCAAAGGAGAAATGTTCTAGGGCCTAGATGAAATTATCATGTTACACCTTTAACGTGTTTTAGTGACCGAGGTGAGGAATTACCTGATGAGTCGAATGAAAGACACATGGCTATCTCAGGGGACTCTTAAGACTTTATCATATTGAAATGCCCAAGTCATATTCATCAAATTTACAAGGTAATGACTTTTTAATTTCCTTTTACAAGCAATGAGTGAATTTTTAGGGATCAGAAGGATCTTGTACCCCTCCCTATATCAAGAAGGATGCTGTAAAGGTGAAAAGTTGGTTAAGAGTCTAACATAGCATTCTATGTTGGAAATGTGGTAGGTCCTTGGGGTTTTATAAGCTCTAGGCCATTTTCGAAAATTACCTCACTTACCCTTTGGTGGGAATGGTGAAAAAAGTCCTTAAAGGCTTGAACGCTTAGATTTGTAAAGAAAAGTAATGACACATGGCAAGTCCTCAAGGTTTTTCAAGCTCCAAGTCCTTTTAGAAAAGTACCCCACTTACCTTTTAGTGGGAAAGGTGAAAAAAGTCCTCAAAGGCTTGAAAAACACTAAAATTAAAAGTTTACTTATATGGATCCATGTGTTTCAAGGAGGATTACCTAGCATAAAGGAAACATTTGTACCTTCTCCTTCCTCTTTTGAAAGAAGCTCAAACAACTAAATGGAGTAGTTGGTAATTAGCTGTTATGTTTCAAAGCATTAATGTCAACCCTAATTTAAAATTCAAAGGATTAAAATTAAGTCATTTGCCTCCATTCATCTTTATCTATTACATTTAGAGCTTCTAATTGTGTCTTTGAGCTATATGTGTGTCCTAGCTATGTGTAGCCTGAAAGTTCTCTATCTATCAAGTGATTATGACAAATTTTTCAAATCTTTTTTAGCTTCAATTGTGTACAACCTTCTAGATTATTAGTAAGTGTTCTTCTATCCCCTTGTATTTTTTTCCTTTAAGTGGGTTTGAAGGTATTTTAAGGGTGATTAGATTGAATAATTTGTTTGAATTTAATGTATTGCATTAGAAAGCTAGGAAAGAATGGCATCTTCTTCAACATCTATGAAAATTAGCATCACTATTTTTCTTGATAGAATCAAGGTTATAAATTTTCAAGGTTTGGAATTTATAGATTTATTTAATGACTTGTAATAACTAAACCCTCCACCAGTAATCTTAAATCTTGGCATGAGTTATATCACCCCTGTGATAGAATTCCCCTTGGGTGTCCCATACCCAAAACTAGTAATTACATGTGTTAGAGTGTATTAACTAGATATCAAGACTATGGTTGATAGAGGTCAATCATTTGTTTAATATTTCACTCTTTTGGCCCTCAACATCATGCTTGGGATTCCTCCCTAGCCTGAAAGTATCACACTTTCCTTAGAGGAATGTCATGAGTATGTATACAAGAAAGACAAAATGATATGGGACATTATCAACTCCTGCTAGCTAGTTAAGAAAATGTAAAAGGTGTCTAAAATGTCTTAGAGTCTTAAACTAGTATAATTTAAGGAATTGACCCAGTACATGATTACCATGGTAGCCAAAATTTATGGGATGCCCACCATAGAGATGTTTGAGCCCTAGATGTTTATAATTTTAATTTTTGTGTTGGAAAAACAAAAGAAGTTGGATTGGGCCACCATCTTAAGTGTCAACCTACATAGGTAGATGGTGTAGCTTCAAATTAAAATCCACTCAGAAGAGTTGATAGGTACATTCTATATGTGCTCCTACCTAATTTACAACTTGGTGCATAATAAGACATTCCATAAGCTCACAAAGAATCCTAGTGGAATGAAGATATATGATACTTATCCATTAAAAGTTTATAATTATTTATTCAATACTATGATGAGTATCTTCTATCTTATAAGAAACCTCAATGGGATGTCTAAGGGGGTCAAAAAAACCATTGATAAGTATGGTGCCTCATATATTCAATTTATAATGTTCACTTATATCATAATAAGTGGCTACTCATGGTCTCCATATAAAATATCAAGATACCTAGATGATTGACTAGCAGTGATGGAGTTAAACTAGCAAATGGTGCCCCTACATAAAATGATGGCAACAAAGAAGGTGAATAATCCCTTCAAGTTTTTGGTTGAAATTGGACACTATTCATGTCCTTTTGTTGCCAAGGCCAAGGAATTGGAGCAAGAAATGGGCCAATATGTGATTGACAAGATTCCACCTAGGTAAAACTATGATATTAAATGGTGGTTAGACATAGGAACCAATGTGATTCTACATCAATCAAATTATGAGGACATATGGTTTGATTACACTACTAAAGATATAAGAAATATAGACTTTATAAGGCTAACAGTGAAAGTATTTATCACTTACATTATCATTGTTATCCCAAAGGATATGGATGATGATAAGGGGACACTATTTATAGCTTACAATCAATCCAATATTGAAACCCAGGCCATCTCACAAGTGGACTTCATTTCTAGGGAGAATGATTCCATAGCATGGAGGGCCATAACTATCATGAGAAAAACCTTTAGATGGTTTAAGGAACATGGGGTTTATCTTAGTGCCTATGACATCCCTACCCTTTAAGAACTTAGATAAGTTTAGGAGTTGAAGGGAGTCATTCCAATTTACAGTGGTGTTCCCTTAGCTCCACCACTAGTGGTGAAGGGCAAAGGAAAAAGCAAGGTTAGTGATGTTGACTTCACCAAACCAATTGATGTGGGGTATAAAACCATATCACAGTCCAAGGTAGGATTATCTTTCTTGAAGTTAACTATTTTGGATGTGAATTGGGATACGATCACCACTGGGGAGGTTACATTGGCCAATTCCACCCCAACATCCATTGTATTAGAGGGAGCTCCAATGGTACCAACCATCCTAATAGCCACCCCAATAGTTAATTCAACTTTGGTTCCAATTTCTCCACCCATGGCTCCACCAGCACAATAGCTATTAGTTTTCCTTCATATGAATTACTCAAGGAAGAGAGGAGGTAAAGAAGAGGGAAAGAAACCCAAGTATAAAAGACTCAAGATGGCTCTGTAGCCTCTAGTTGTGATTCTTAAGAAAAGAAAGGAGGTTGTATTCAAGGACCTGCCTTCTAAGGAACTTCTCTTTAAAAGGAAAGAGGATCAAACCTCATATGCTCAAAGGTTGAGAGATATGAGTGAAGAAAAAGACTCAGATGAAGGTAGTCCCATTGATGGGGTGATGAAGAAATAATGAGAATTCACTCCACAAATGAAAACTAGGTAGAGAACTCTGAGGGAAAGATCTCAGACCCCAATAAAGGTCCCAATAGTTAGTCTATTTGTAGAAGAGGGTCCTTCAAGAGTGAAAGGTAAGGGTGATGAGGAATAAATTATGGCCTCTAGTGATCATATTTATTTTGAATATGTTTTTTAAGTTGGTGTTGAGGTAGCCACTCAAGTTTAGGCCCCTCAATAAAAGGAAACAATCTCATCAAACATAAAGACTTTTATTGAGAATGTCATCACCCAACCATCAGGCTAGGATAATCAAGGTGAAGTTGAAAAAATGAATAAATTTGATGAGAAAATTGAGGTGGAGCTAGATCAATAAATTCAACTCACCACTGGTCCTAAAGTGGTGATTAAACAAGAAGGCCCAAAATAAATCCAGAGGTATCACTAGTTGTCCCTTTTCCTCTAAAGGTGTCAAATTTAGCACCAAACAAAAAGGCAAGTACAAAATAAGGTGGGGACTTAAACTTGTAAATGTCTACCCAAACTAATACAGAGATAAATAAGGAATTAGACCAATAGAATAAAGGTGTCGAGGGTGTTGGAAATATTGTCATTGATGTCAAAGGTCTAGTATTATTAGTGATAAAGGCCCCATTGCATTTAATGTTTTTTGTAATAAATATATCTTGGCTAATATGAGTTAATATTTATTTAATATTAACAAATATTGTTTTGGTTGCATATGAGACAAAAGAAGGGCCCATGGAGAATTCGAAGAGCCACGGGGTAAAGACAAAAGAAGGATGGGATGCATTTTCCCATGAAGAGTCATCTTGGGGAATACCAAGAGTCACCAAGTGAAGACAAAAGAGTAAGGGTACAATTTCTCATGAAGGGACACTTTGAGGAATACGAAAAGTCACCAAAGATAAGGACAAAAGTGGGAAGGACATTTTTGGTCATGAAGGGTCACCACATGACTTTTCAAAGGCTTGAATATGAAGGGTCATCCAATATTGGTGCCATTTTCCATGAGGATTGAAGGGTCATAAAGGGGGAAGGCCAAAGGTCATTTGGAAAGCTATAAATAAAGGCTTGGGAAGCCATTTGTAAATGTGGTTGAGAGAGAGGTTGATTTGATATTGTAATATCTAGCTTAGAAGAGCAATTGTGAGAGATGAATAGTATTTGTTATATCTAGCTTAGAAGAGCAAAGGTGAGAGAGAGGAAAGAGATGTTGTATTGAACTATAATTTGTTGAGATAGAAACATTGAGAGATAGGTGTGTGGTATACACAAAGGGGTTGGTGCTCCTGTGGGTTGGTGCTCACGAATTGTTGTTGGGTTGGTGCTTGGAAAGGGGTTGGTGCTCCTATGGGTTGGTGCTCACGAATAGTTGCTAGGTTAGTGCTCAACAAAGGGGTTTAAAGCTCATGTGGGTTAGTGCTCATGAATTGTAGCTGGGTCGGTACTCGGCAAAGGGGTATGGTGCTCCTGTGGGTTGTTTCTCATGAATATACTTGAGATTGTTCTCTATGGTTTTTCCCACATTGGGTTTCCACTTTATATCTGGTGTATCTCTCTATCTTGTGTGATGTTTATTATTTGAGTTTTATTGCATATCTTTAATGTTTGATTAAGTGGAATTTGATAAAGGGAAAGTTTTAATAAGATATATGATATACGGATTCACCTCCCCCTCTCAGTATATTTTGTGCTTAACAGAGGGTAATTTAGGTAGTGTTACTATAATTGAAGTACCTCACAGTCTCCTTCACATCAAATTTCATGATCCAATCTAGAATAAAGGTCAAGAGGCCATGATTGGTGGAGTTTCCTAAAAGCAATAAGAAGGACACCATAGTCTCATCTCTACTTGAAGCTTAGGTGAATAAACAAGGTGAAGTAGTTGTGAAACCTTCCATTCAACCAGTAGCACAAGGGAGTTCCATTGAGAAATTTATTAAGGAGTCTCACCAATTCAAGCCAAAATTTGAAGTTTTGGAGTAAATAGAGCCACACCTTGATGGAGGACCTAGATTGAGTAAAGAAGGTGGTGAGAAGTTGGAGAGCAATAAAAAAATTGAATATTTTGTGTTAAGTTCACAACCCATTCCTATGGCACTTCCTACACTAGGTACTCTAATGACACCACCTTACACTATCTCAAGTCCTACATCAATGTCCACTACATCAATAGGATTTTAGACTAGACCCCTTATCTGGATCAAGAAGTAGGTCAAATAAAATAAGGACACCATGAATAAAATTGGGGAGATTGATGTGGTAAAGATCACTTAGGCGTATACGGCCAAACCCTCTTAAGAAGGCCAAGACATACTCTAGGACCAGATTCAGTACTAGAAGAGAAATAAATGTGGAAATATCCATTCCCCCATAAGGTTATTTAAATAAAGATTCTCCCCTTGAGAGTTACACTATTTACAACTTCGATCTAGGGGAGCCATTAAATAATGAGCTAAAGCATAGCTCATAGGTTCTGGCAAGCATGGTGGCTCACTGAATGGACAAGGATAAAGCCACCATGGAGGATTTAAAGTCACATAATTAGGCTATGATCTAGTACTTATAAAAGATACTAAGTGAGCTTAAGGAAGTAACTCTAACTAATAATATTTCTCTAGAACATCCTCTCTTCTCATTAGAGTCATTTGATTTTGGTTGAATTGATGACTTGAAATCTAGAGTAAGATAAATAGAAAAATGGCAAGAAGATTTATGCACCAGGGTTGAAGAAGTAGTCCACTTAGCATTAAAATGTTTGAAAAATATAGTGGATAATAAGAGGGAGTGTGATTCCCAAATTTTTATCTATGAGGTAGACATTAAGCATGGGTAATAATTCTAATAGAAAATGCATTATATTTTCAAGATAGGCATAGATACTTTGATGTCAAAAAAGATCATTAATCCCAATGATCATAAGAAGCTTAGAGAATGTTAATTGGAAATCAAGCATTGATTAGAAATTCTCAAAGATGACATATTCAATTTAAAAGGAGAAGACCAATCCCTCAAGAATATGATAAGAGAGATAGATGTTTCACTTAGGAGGATGGTAAGCCTTGATGGTGCAAGTGATTTGAAGGAAGAGACAATACACACTTCTCTAAAAAACATCATTGATGCACCATAATAGTCCTTTGATGTTGATAGAATAAAGAAGTTAGTGTCACTTGAGAAGTCTTATGACCAAATTAGAGATCTCATCGAAGGAAAGAAAACTATACTTTAGAATATTTCCACTTGTCTTGAAGAATACTGAGTAAAATTCAAATATCAAGTAGGTCTAGAATAAGGGAATATTGACCCTATGCTATAAGGATACACAAGGTATAGGAACAATTTATTGAAATATTTTATCATCTAGATTGAATCTAGAGCATAACCAGATATTTTTGTTTTTCTGATCTGGCACTTCTTTCTTCTCTTCCCTCCCTTCTTATTTTTTCTCATTTCCTACTAGGAAACTATTGTACTTGGACTATTAGTGACACATCCCTTTTAGTTAGTTTTTGTATAATCATAAGTATAGGAAAAGGATATTTTTTCTATTGTGCATGCGGAAAAATGTTCTATATTTTCCCTTGTGAGATCTTCCTTCATGTAGATAACCAAAAAAATATTCTACTAAGGTTGAGGATCGATATTTCAATCATCATAGGAGCATGAGCATAATTAGAAATATTATACCAAGGTGGAGGATCAATTTTGAAATCATCATAGGAGCATGAGCATATTTGAGGAATCATGTTTATTATAAAGTTTAACAAAATCCAAACCCATGAAAGTATTTTTCAGCTGCAACATCTTTAGGAATCTGCTAGGCTTAGCTCAATTATATAAGTAAAAGGGGTATATCCCTTTATAGTGGTCAGTTAAATGTTTGAGTCAAGAGCTATAACCTAAAATAATTCTCTTTGTGTACTATTTTTGGTGCCAAATTGATTTCTATTATAAAATCACTATCAATCTTTAAGAACATTCGATATGTCTCCCTTGGCACAAAATTGTCTTTCATAGTGTTAGGTTGTATGTTATTTAGAAAACATTATATTAACTTTGAATTTAATTAATTAAAGAAATCTATTCATGGTTTCCATTATCTTCCTATTTTTGAAGTGTAGTGCTATATTTTAAATGCTTGGTAGATTCATTATCTGGTGTATTCCTCTTTATGGTAGTTGTTTAGAGATTATATCTAGGTTGTAAAATCCTTTCTACTCTAAGATTTGGAATAGGGTGTTGATAACATTTTTTAGGGTATTCCTATGTTCAAAAATTTAGTTATAAAGGGTTCTTGAAGAATATCATTTATGTATGATTTCATTTCATTCATTTTTGATCTGCAATGCATTTGTTGGTGACACTGATATAGTAGTTTAATGAATTTCATTGTGCTCATTTGTTAAACCTCCACTTTATTTTATATTAATTAATAAATCTTATACCATCCTATCCTACCCTACATATAACATGAACCTTGAATATCTAAAGTGTTATTTACCTATAGATGTATTCATAGCATGTGTCTATGTTTTGTGCATTAAAAACATTACATTCTCTTATTTAGCCTCTCTGTTATTGAATATTATTTAGAATTAAAGTTTCAATCACATTCATATCTATATTTAGTAGCTTGTGTTTGACTTATAAAAATTACTCATCCCATGTGATAACCCTTCCCAGGTGGAGTGAGCAATCTTGGTTATGTTCTAGGCATATTTGTGTTCTCTTGTGCCAATAATTCCCATGGAGATTAAATTTCATAATCTCTCCATGTGAGCAAGCTACCCCATAGGTCCTCTCACCTTGGTTTAGGTAGATCCAAAAGCAATAGGGAGATAACCATACCATTTGTAGGTGCCTCTCAGTCATTTTCTCCATTTGGTCCTTTCCTGATGTCAAACCCTTCCCCAAGTACAATGACACATTAGTAGGTTTTCCATATTTTCTTTCCATTTCTCTCAAGTGTCAAAGGATGAATGAAAGAGGTTTATAATTGGGAACTAATAAATTGTAACCTCAATTATTATTAATTTGATGTTATGATTTTCCCATGGGAAAAAAAACATAAATTTGAACACTAAAAGGCATGTAAAATTAAAAAAATAAGATAATAATAGACCATTTTTTTCATGAACCATGTTATTCATCATTTATAAAAATAACTAAAATATAATATATATTAATATTTTAACATACATAAAAGTGAAATAAGAAAATACAAGATTTGAACACATTTCCCTCCATGAAACAATTGATATAGAATATTTACACTTTATTTTCTAGAAAATAATTAGAATATATTTTAAAATGATGCATGTCTCTTGATATAACTTAGACAAATTTAAAAATCAAGAACCCATAAACAAAATACTATATATACCATGGTCCAGATTCAAAAAATAACAAATGTGTTACTTATATAGAACCTAAAACCTTCACAGTATCCAAATTGAAACACATCCCTAAAAACACTTGATAAATATAATTGGGTATTAATTTAAAAATAAATTCTTATTTCTATTCATTTTATTATCAAAAATTCTACTCTCTTTAAAGAACCACACACAAAAATGTAAAGAACTTATTTATCATCTTTCTGAAAAATTATCATGTAAACTATCTAAACACCCATAAATTCTACAACTTTTAAACTCACTAGCATAAATAAAGATTTAAATAGAAAAATGATGAGGTCAAAAACTAAAATATACATTCAAAAATACATAGTGTGCTCTCCAAATACTTAGCATATATGGCATTCACCATTGAAAATACCATTATGAGAAGTTAATTATTCAAGATAACTAGAAATCATCCATATATAACACCATCATTTATACTTTTGATTTTTTGTGGACTCACTACACCCACAATGTTAAAAAAAAAATGCCACTTCTCTGGACAAATAATCTACATGCACAAGATATACCAAATACGCTCACTAAAAACCAATTTATCCTCTTGAACAATAACGTGAACACCTTTTTAAACATAAAAAATATCAAAATAATGTGGGTACAAGGAAAATAAAACTTTCATATAAATATAATCTCAAAATAAATATCAGAACTTAATACTATCATGCATATAACTTTTAATTAAAAAAACTTGATTCCTCAAATATTCACCATGCAACTATTTTGGAAACTAGAGATATTCATATTGACATACTTGAAAGAGTGCCCATAAAATAAGAAAAAGTAATGCATGTCATTGATTCACTTAAAACCAAGAAATAAACCACTGGAAATCTCTTTGATTTTGTAGAATATAAATTATCTATGCAACATTATTCACAACTCAAATAAGATATCAAATCATACATTATAACCCAAGCTTTGACTAAAACTAGATTGAAATATTATGTATTTAATTTTTATTTCCTTAATGCAATTCTCCAACTAACAAAGCTACACTTCCATTGATAAGGCTTGTAAATGATTGTGAACACAAATAAAACCAACATTTTTATATGAAATTAACCACCAATTAATATTCATATTGACATGTTTAACTTCTATTACCTCACAACTCTCAGTGACAAACCAAATTAAATTAGCTAATAATGGTGAGATTGTTATCTATCTAGTGAACTAACTATTCAAATTACCAAAACCTTAGATCAAGGCACATACACAATGTTTTAAAAGTCATTAATTTCTAAGTGTCTCATATGCATAAGTATCAATCATTAAGCCTTGAGCTCATTTATCTCCACACTCCAACTTGTCATGATAGATCATAAATGGCAAATAACAAATGCCTAAGGGTTTGTTCAAACCCAATATTTCATAAATGTGTGAATGGAATATATAAATGCAACTAAGATATGCGAATATTCAAAATTTAATTTAATCTAGATTCAATCAACCTAAATATATAACTACAAATTTTATACAACTAAAACACAAATCTATACCTTTGAAGTACCATGAACTTCCTTCATTGTGATTCAAAGTGAATTTACTCTCTAAATGTGGTTTCTCAATATTCTCCAATGTAAATGAATTTGGGTAGCATTTTGGTATGCAAATGATCTTTGGATGGCTTGGGTTCACTTGAGAATTTAATAACACTTTTTATCATAATTAAAGATGATTGAAAGTGATGGATTATATGTCTATTCATAGGTACTTAGGAGATCAATTGAATGATGGAGGATTATTTGAATACTTCTAATTAATCAGATAATCAATACTAGATAATTAGTTCTCATCCATGATGATGATGACCAATTCCATAGGCTAAGAGAAAAAGGGATTTGGTTAAGTGAGCCATCAAGAAAGGGTCAAATTTGTTGAAATGCTACAAGTGACTCACCAAGTTGTTGAGGAAGTTGAGGAAGTGGTTGGATTAGTCAACACATGGTTAAGGTAATCATGGAGGATGTCTGGGTAAGGTGTAAATTTTAGATTTATTAAATAAATTTGGATAAAAGGTGTGCATAATTGAGTAATTTATGAATTATTAAATTATTTAAAATTTGGAGGGAAATTATGTTAGTTTGAATTTTAATTTGGGAATAATAAGAGTCCATTTTGACACTAAATAAAATTTAGGTGTCTACAATAACTATAATTCAAATTAAGCATACCACTTTTGCTTATGTCTGCTAACTTTTCTTATGTCCACCAAAGGGACAATCAAATATATTAATTAGATGCATACCTACATGATTTAAATCATGTTTGAGATTATATTAATAATGAAATATGAAACTTAGATATCAACCCTAGGTCCTTTATTATTTTCCAAGAGGTTCAAAATAATGTGAGTAATATGCTTAGATATATATGCTAAGGATTTTGAAGTCAATATTTAAGCTATGATAAAAATATTATAAATATGCCAATGATTTTTTCATGCATTAATGATCTTCAACTCAACCTCTTATAACTATAATCATGCAGCCATTTCATGTTTCAAAACATGAAAATCAGAATCCAAACAATAAGAATTTGTGTTTACCTTATTCAACTTGTTAGATAAAAGTCATTATAGATCAAAAAATATATTACTAACAAATGAAACATAATTTATACCACTGCATTATGGTTCCCTATTCATGATTATTATGTCTAAAAACATATATGCATTGTACTATGAAAAATTAGAAAATATATATTTCATACTAAGATTGAAAACATTATTTACTTAATGCCATATTCATGTTATCAAATCACTTAACCAAAATTAAAAGTAATAAATAATATTCAAAGTAAAAATTATTTCATGATTGAAAATACATAATAAATATGAATAATTAAATGAATACAAATGAGCTATCCCTCACTATAATTTTTATAATTTATGATTCTAGTCATGAATATGGCAAAACCAAACATGTCAAGATTTTTAGAAAAAGAGAGGGGTGATAAAAATAGGAAAAACTAGTTAGTTTGACACGTGAAATTAGGTTACAATAATAATTTGAAATTAAAATAAAAATTATGTGTGCAATCTAGGTTAAATCATTTCTCAAGCAACTATGCATGAACCTCTTTAAGATAATAAATATAATCAAGGATATATTGTTCAACTAGTGTGGTATAAATTAATGGAATATATTAAACATGGAATTTTAGGATGGATAAACAACCAATGCACAACCTAGATCAAATTTGAAAAACTAAATAATAATTTAAACACATTTATTTTCATTTATTACGTAATCATAAATAATTATCTACAAAATGATCATATAGTAATATCTCAAATAATTGAAAACTTACAGTGGTATAGAAAATCTCAAAATTAATTTTTATTCATAGTAATGATAACTCATACATTGACGAGTTTTGATCCGCACCAAAAAAAAAAAATAGAGAAAGATAAACAACAAACCAAAAAGAAGCAACAATTAAATAAAGAATATAAAACCAAAACTAAAACAATAATAAAAAAAAAGTTAATTATAAAAATGTTGTAAATTATGATCATTTACTAAATAACATATACAATTACCATGAAGGTCTTGAAAAACAAAAACATTATTCCCAATAATAATAACAATTATATAAGGACCAATCTATAGAGACTTAAACATGTGATTCTTATTTGGGTCCTCATGTGCTTTATCCCAATACAAAACAAAATTTACAACCTTAAAAATATTTTTGTATGATTTCTTATCAAAGAATTTCTTTAAATTTCCTTTAGTTTTTTTATAATTTTTGAAAAGTAGGGAGTGGCCTTAGTTTCATCTAAAACTAAGAGATCATTAAGTCTCTATTATATTAAATTAGTATCTTTTAACAAGTATTGAACAATAGTTCTTGTAGAATAAATTTGAAGTTTCATTGGAAAAGTAAATTCAAATCTATAAGCCAAAATAAATGGTGAATAACCTGTAGCAACATTAATTATCATATGATCAACCTATAATGCTTCAAAAAATTTCAAATGTCAATTTCATTTGTTCTTATAAACAAATCTTTTCATGATTGAACTATTTCTACTAGTAGACTTAGTTTATTCATTCCCTTGAGGATAATATTTAAATAATGACTAGAGATAATAGAATAACATCCCTAAATTTATAAGTAATCATTCCAAATAAACTGTAAAACATTATCAAAAATAATTTTGTAAGGAACATAAAATCTAGAAAAGATCTAATTTTTGAAAAAATAAATCACTGATGTTGTAACTAAACTTTTTAAATCTTTGTCTTCCATCCATTTCATAAAATAATACATAATAGTCAAAATATACTTGTGACTAGATGAAGGAGAAGGGATATCATAAATAAAATCATTTCCTTGTTTTGTGAAGGATTTTTCTAGAATAACTAGATTTAAAAGTGTTGTAGGTAATCTATCTCTACCAACAAATAATTGACAAGGAATGATTGCATGAACCAACTTATAATAATCTTGATACAATATGGGATAATGATAATCTACACAAAATATTATAAGAAATGTTTTTTACTACATAATGACCATCGTAACTACGTTCATGATATCTTATAGGCACCTTCTGAGTTTGATCATGAGTTATGAATCTTAAAATAATTCCATTTCTATTTATATAGAGCATAAAACTCTCTAATAAAAAAAAATCTAACGATTGAAGTCTAAATGATATTCTTTGTTTATTATCCAAGTTACTAGGGTATGTATGATTCTGAAAATAAAAGATTAAATCATGGTATCAATCATCTTCAAAAATCAAACAATCTCATTCATTCATTTCATGCCCAAACTAAAAATATTTAGAAAAATCAACAACTTTCATGGTTTGGAAATAAGGCCTAGCATGAAAAGAATAATCAATTGACAAGATTATAATATTTATTCTTAAGTTCACAATTTTTGCTAAACATTTTGCTAACTCATTACCTTTTATAGTTTTGAATGCTTTGAATTCAAGGTCAAATTATTGAATCCTTATGATCCATTTAGCTAGTATTACTTAGATAGTAGGTTGGCTTAAAAGATAATAAATAACATGCACATTGGACCTAACAATGACCTTATTCCCCATAAAAAGATAACAAAATTTGATTAAATAGGATACCAATGAAAATATAATTTTTTAAATTAATGGATACCTAGTTTTTGCATCCTTTAAAATTTCCCTTATATAACCAATAAGTTCTTCCTCATTATTTGCATCATTTTGGGTAATTATAGCACATGTGGCATTTTAAATAGCATTCACATAAAGAATAAAATGTTTATTTAAGTCAGGTTTAGAAAGTAAAGGAGAACATGGAATGACATCCTTAATACTATTAAAAGCTGAGTCAACACCTAAATCTTAAACATAAGACTGATCTTTCTTTAAATTTTTTTGTAAAGGGCTAGACTTATTAACAAAATTAGAAATAAATTTTTGTATGAAATTTATTTTTCCAAAGAAAGATCTAAGTTCATATTGGTATTTTGGACGTGAGATAACTTTAATAGTTTTAATACATTTTGGATTGAAATACCATTTTTAGAAATAACATGTCTTAATAATTTACCTTGTTAAGCATAGGTTTATACTAAGAGGGAGGGTGAATCAGTATAAGATAATATTTTAAATTTAATCAACTAAAGCAACCATAAACATTTAAGATCTAGTAATTAATAATAAAAAATAACACATGATTTACATGAAAACCCTTTTAGGAGAAAACCATGGCAATATATATGTTTTTAGATACCAACCTACTATAGATACCAATCCCCAAACCAAGCACCAACTCAGTAAATTTTTGAGCACCCACCAACTACAAACACCGATCCCCTTCATGAAGCACCAACCTAGCCAACTCTTGAGCACCGACCCATAGGAGAACCAACCCCTAGACTATGAGCCACCGACCCCAAGCCAAATGGATTCTACCATCTATGATTTCTTATTTAATCAAATGATGGATTTGCCTATCTTACACTTTCTCTCTCACTGATTTTCTTACATACTTTTTTCTCTCCTCTCTTTCACAATTCTCAAATGATATTCTTCATTAAAATAAATCTTCCCTTCACACTTATTTTCATAAGAGAGATTATATTTAATTTTTTCTCTTCTCTTCCTATTTTCTCAAATGATATGCATAAACAAATTTTTTTTCTTCCTCTCTTCCTTCTCTCTCACAATTATATAATCTTCAATCAAATCAAATTCTTGTAATACTTCCACATCTCTTCTCCCTTATTTAGATTTAAAAAGATGCATCCCATCCAAAAGGCACCTCTTCATCAAAAGATGTGACTATTGAAATTTTCATTGATTTTTTTTAATAATTCATTTAAAATTTCTATCAACATTTATGTTCACTTCCGACAACAATTCTATTCACTTCTGGTAAAAAATTTGTTTGACACTACCATTCACTTTCAATAAAAATTCTATTTAACATTTTTGTTCATATATGTTACAATTCCTTTGACATCAATGAAAATTATTCCAAAAATCTCCCCCTTTGTCATTGATGGCAATCCCCATGAATTAGTTTATTAACTCCCCTTGTTGTCGTTCTCCTCATTTTCTCCCCTGTCTTCAATTCTCCCCCTTTGATATCAATGGTAAAGAGTTGTCCATGGTTCTCCTCTTTATATAGTTCTCCCCTTTTGTTTTATCTCTCCCCCTTTGACATCAATGGAAAAGGGTTATATACCCTGCTCCCCCTAAGCTAATGCTTCCTCTCATAATCACTAGGAAAAAAATATTATCTTCTTTTGTTGTCTTCATTACAATCTCAAATCTCTTTTATACCACTTATTGTAATATCTTATTTTATTGTTCCTCTTCATATCATATTTCCACTTTGCAAATCATATCTCTTTTGCTTCAACATGGTCTTTAATAAAATTTCTTCATTTGATTTATACTCCATCATGTCCTCCCTACCATTATTCCTTGTGCCTTTTACACAAGCACAATTTACTCCTTTTAATTGTCTACTTGCTACATCCACTTCCAAAATTTCACAAATTCTCTTTTGATTCTAGTTCGAGCATCCTCTTTCTTGTTATGTTTTATAGGATTAATTTCAAATTATCTACCTATAATTCCATAATTATTTAAATTATAACGTACAATGTCTTTTGACAATGAATTAAATGAATTTATACCTGAGAAACCATATGAATCTTTGTTTCCATTCCAACCATGTCAATTCCTCTCATGTCTTTCACTTGTGACATAGTTCCATGAATACTCATTTATTACATGTCCATTCATCTTATCTACATATCTAACACTATTCCATGCATATCTATTCCTTATATGTCTCTTACACTCATTTTCTCTATGAACAAAAATGTCACCATTAAATTAATAGCCATAAAATGATCCTTGGTACCTGTCAAACTATTTTTGAAAGATTGATCTTCTATCATGACAATGGTTATTTTATTTATATTATAATTGCATAACCTCATTCTTCAAGGAATTATTCTCTTCTATCTTCACAGGTTTAGCAATTTTAACATCCTCCTTAGTAACCTTTTGTTCATATCCGTAGCCAAGACCCGACTAGTTAAATAGTGTCCTCTAACGATCTAGAATCTCATCTAGAACCTTAGTGATCTTATCAAATTTTAAGCTACTTGTCAACTTAAGACTAGAATTATCCATTTCCTTTCTTAAATCAACAATCTCATATTTAATCTTAGCAAGATTTTCCTCTTTTGATTTCAATTGATGTCTTGTTACCTCCTCAATTATTTTCACCTCTTCTAATTGAGTTTTTAGACCGCTAATGATCTTTTAAAACTCTTTAAATCTTTGAGATATGTTCATTTTCAAATTTCCACCTTCTTATTCATATTTTTGAAGCTATGCATATTCCAGTTTCTAAGATTTTTTTCTTCAAATTCTTTTTATTAAGCCTCTTTATTTCATTCAAGGCACAAACAAGTTCTTATTCCAGATTAACTTCTACTTCATCCTCAATATTTTATTCTTGTTCTAGAAACATTTGGTATTCATCATTATTTGTTTCTATATCCATGAAAATATTTTCTTCTTTATCATTATCTAAATTACTCTCATTAATATCTTCTTCTAAGCTACTAGCCTTGGTGTAAAGGTTTTTCTTATATCTATCAGATTATATATATATATATATATATATATATATATATATATATATATATATACTTGGCTTATAGTTATTTTTGAATGAATGGTTGCTCTTTCCTACCTCATCATTTTCTTATTCATCACTATTATCATCTTTTACATGAGGACACTTAGCATAAAAATTCACTATCTCACCATAATTAAATTTTTTGAAAGGAAGCTTACCTTTATTCTTGTCAAATCCCTTTTTAATATTTCTCACAAAAAGAACTTCTTATTATAATTCATCACTTGACTTAGGTTTTGAATTTTTTACTTTATTTTAAGATTTGAAGGCTGTTTCATGATTTGAATTTTTTAATATTTCTATCCTCATTTCATATGTTATGAGGATTCCATATAATTCATCCATCTACAATGTGTCCAAGTCCTTCATTTCTTCAATATCCAAGAATTTCACATCATACCTCATAAGAAGTGACCTTAGTACTTTTTGTACTATCATTGATTCTTCCATTTTCTCACCTAGCCCTTTGATCATGTTAAATATCTCATCTACATGGAGAAGATAGGATGAAATTTTTTATTTATCTTTCATCTTAAGACTTTAAAACTTCCTTCTATGCATTTGAAGCTTCACTTTATTGACCTTGTCATCACCTTCATAGATATTCTAATTTTTTTTTTTGATATATCTTTTACTAACACACAATGCATTACTTTTATAAACTCTGATTTTGATAAGCCACATAAAATGGCATTCATTAATTTCACATTATTCCCACATGCCTTATTTCTATCCTAATCCATTTGTTGATTTGTTGGTGATATGTACCCCATCACTATTGATAACCAAATATCAAACCCTAGATCCATACGATGTGTTCTCATCCTTATACCTAAAAACCATAATTCATTCCATTAAATAATGATGATTTGTTTATAGAGAAACCATCATGAATGTGATGACTAGTCATGTGTGCTCCTAGGATTTACCTTCTAACGGTTAGACTAATTTTGAAGGAACTGCTTTAATACCAATTTTTAAGAAAAAGGCTTATACCAAAAGGGGGGTGAATTAGTATAAGATAATATTTTAATCTTTTAAATTTAATCAACCATAACAACCACAAACATTCAATAGCTAATAATTAATAATACAAAACAACATAGGATTTAAGTGAAAACCCTTTCAAGATAAAACCATGATAAAAATTTTATTATATGTATATATAACTCTTTTGTAATTTTTGTAGACACAAACCTAATGGAGATACCAATCTCTAATCCAAACACAAAATCAATTTGTGAGCACCCACCCATTGGAGACACTAATCTCCTTTACAAGGTACCAACCTAACCAATTCATGAGCACCGATGCACAGAAGAAACAACCCCTAGACTATGAGGCACTAACCCCAAGCCAAATTGATTCCACCATCTGTGATTACTTATTTAATCAAATGATGGCTTTTCTTATCTTAAACTTTCTCTTTCACTGATTTTATTATATATATTTTTCTCTCCTCTCTTTCATAATTCTCAAATGATATTCTTCATTAAAATAAATCTACCCTTCACACTTCTTTTCTTAAGGGATATTCTATTTCATTTTACTCTCTTTTATTCTTCTTCTCTCAAATGATACGAATAAACAAAATTCTACTCTTCCTATCTTCTTTCTATCTCACACTTATATGTTCTTCAATCAAGTAAAAATTTTGTAATATTTACACCTCTTCTCCCTTATATAGATTTAAAAAGATCCATCCCATTCAAGAGGCACATATTCACTAAAAGATGTGACCATTGACATTTTAATTGATATTTCCATTGATAATTCCTTTAACATTTCTATTGACATTTTAATTCACTTCTGGTAATAATTTTGTTCACTCTTGGAAATAATATTGTTTGATACTTACGTTCACTTCTAGAAATAATTACATTTGACATTTCCATTCATATCTGTACAATTCCTTTGACATCAATGAAAATTATTCCAACATACCTTTTGTAACTCCAAAAATATATTTATTTAGATTTAAAGAAATACCATAATTTTTACATCTTCTAAAAATTTCACGAAGTTGATTTACATGTTTATTTATTTTTTTGGAATGCATGATGAGATCCTATAAATAGACCTTAATAACTACAATTAAATCATCAAAATCTATATTCACAACTCTTTCAAAATGGCACCTGCATTTATAATACCAAAAAGCATTATATTAAAATCAAAAGTTCCTCTATGCATGGTAAACATAATATTATGTCTACCATCTAGATTAATAAAATAATAATTGTAACCAAAAAATATATCATGTAAAGACATAATTTTAGATCTTGAAACTTGTTGTAAAATATGATTAATAATAGGAAGAGGAATTATGCCTTTAACATTATCCTTATTAATATCTCTAAAATCAACATAAAACCTAGTATCATCATTTTTTGTATGAACATGTATTAAATTAACTACCTAATCTGAATATTTAATAGGAAATATGACACCACCATCAAACATTTTATCAAGGTCCTTATTGATGGTGTCATCTAACAAGGGACTTATTATTTTAATATTTTACATAACATCTTTAATACCAGGTTTGATAGGGATATCATGTTTAATAATATTACTATCATAACATTTGAGGTATTTGTAGGACCAAGTAAAAATATCAATGAGTTATTTAAATAAATTTATAAACTTAGCCTTTTCATTAATAAAGCATTCAATTCCTAAATAAACATATTTAGGATCTTTCTCATTATTGAGGTTGATAAGAATAGTCGCACCTATTATTTTTCTTAAAGGTTACTTAGTGTACAAAATCTTGTGTTGATCATTAAGAATGAACATTGAATCTAAATTTGATTAAAATAATAGGTAATTTATTAGTACTTAACTAAAAATAATCAACATAATTCAATACATAATCATCATGATCTAAGTAATTTCCTTGAAAAAAATAATTAATATGTTCATCATAATTAAAAAAAAAGATGATTTTTATTTAAATCAAGAACCTTAGGTCTAAAAATTTTAGAACAAGAGAAGTCAATAGTTGATTCACTTTCACTTAGAGTAGGATTTGAAGTCAAAAAGGTGAGCTTATCGACTTGGACATTAAATCTTTAAGTTTATGAGTAATATTAAAAGCTTTAAAATTTTCAAGAAATGAACAAACCCTTTGAATGTATCTTTATAGATGAGTTTGATTATTATTTTAAACCTTTCTATATTTTCTAATAATTAACTTAATATCACCAAAGACTTCTAATTGTTTGACATTAAGTTTAATTGCTTTTTCTATACCTAAGCATAAGGCTTCAAATTATATTGTATTATCAAAAGAAAATTTATAAACATAATGAAATATTCTTACCAATAAGAGAATTTAAACAAACTATAAAACCATTACCATTTTTTGAACATGATCCATCAAAATATAGGACTATAAAATATCTCTATAAAAGGTCCTTACTATTTTTCAAGTTCATCTAAATTTAGCAGCTCATAGGTCAATTATAATTTCCACATATGGAAAAGTAGGTGGTATGGAATATATATATTATTAATAAAACATTCCTCCCTTTCCATAAAATTAATTTCATACCCAATAGGAACCCAAGTCATATCCTTACCTATGAAAGAACTAGTTGCTTTTGACCAATTCCATTCTAAGAGAATAACATTACTACTAGGAATATCCAATACTTGAAAATTAGTCATATGTATAATAATTTCATCTTGAATATTTTTTTATAATAATACATATAATTTAATACAAATTTTGGTTTGAAAAGAGCCAAAATCTATGAATTTCTTATTATCAATCTCATAAAATATGCCTAATTG
Organism: Torreya grandis; assembly: GCA_037957365.1. Classification (NCBI taxonomy): domain Eukaryota; kingdom Viridiplantae; phylum Streptophyta; class Pinopsida; order Cupressales; family Taxaceae; genus Torreya; species Torreya grandis. Next base: position 1,662,773 of record JARHVA010000969.1, read on the forward strand.
ATCAACAATGAATTTTGACATTATATTCTTAGAGGCCCATGTATCAAGGATATAATTATGAATAATTTATCTATAATTTTATGTAAAACATAAAATGAAGATATATAATCAATAGGATGATCATCAATATGGGCAAAAATAATAGATTTTTCATTATTATTAGTTTCTTCTAAAAATCCCACCACATTTTTTGAATTCAAATTTTTTACAACATCATTAATTTCATCAAGCTAGCCAGGTAGACAAACATCCTAAAATAATAAAAAAATCACACTAATAATAACTAAATCATATATAATATTATAATCATTGGCATATAGATGATGAATGTGAGTATAATTATTGGGCTTATAAGGAGGATGCCATGTATTATTAAAACTAGTTAACAAGGGGTTATTTTATTGGGAACTAATTTTAACATTATCAGATGCAACATTATTATACATTAATTTACCTTTATCTTTATTTTTATAAGATGATTACTAGTTATTATCTATGTTAAAATAATATTTCTATCTAGTGTTGGTAGTATAAGTATTCACAATTGTGACATCATCAAAAGAGTCATAAAATCCACACATGTTTGTATTATCATCTAAATTAATGGAGATGTTATATTTTCCATTAATATATTTTTGAAATTTTTTCATAGTTATACAAGTATTAGGATCATGATCTAATTCAAAAACATAACAATAATGAACTTTTTCTTCCTTTTTAATTTTCTAACGAATTGAAGATTTACCTGATGTAGATGGTTTACCATTTAATTGTCACGTTATGGTGACTAGATCATTTCAAAGATTATGAATGAATTTTAAAATTCATATATTATTAGAATTTAAACATGTGATAGCTCTATCATTAAAACCAACACATTTCAATTTATATTTATATTCAATGTAGAAATTTATAGACTCATCATAATCCATAATATCTTTATCTTATAAATTTATGTTATATTTTATAGGAAAAACATTACAAAAATATAATCTAGAAAAATTTTTATATGGTCTAACATCATGAGGAATATTTGTACATGAATTAGTTAATCTAGTCATAAAATGATAAACTATCTCTCCTAGATCAATAGAGATATTAATTAATTCATTAAATAACTCTAAATATTATTTAGGTTTGCCAAATTATAGTTCTAATTATTACTCTATATCTTTCCAAGTATTAATAACACTAGAAAGAAGACCAATAAAATATTGGTAAAATTTACCTTCTAAAGTTTAAAGACTCTAAAAGAAAATTTTCATTCACAATACTAAGAGTAGCACAAACTAACTTGAAAGCATCATAATGATCTTCCCAAGACTCACCAAGGATTCTATGAATTTAGTGACATTATGTTCTTTAATCAAAGGTAATTTTCTAGGACATGCACCAATATTAATAGGATTTATACAAATTCAAGGATTCACTAGAGGATGAGTAATATCTTCATCAGAATCCACATCATTATCGGTTACTTGTGATTGATTTCTATTGTTATGAAGGCCTAGAATTAGGTCTCAGACTCTTTGCTCTATTTGTTCTTCCATTTTAATTCTTAACAGATTCCACTTTTGACTAGGTTGGTTTAACTCTACATTTGTATTAGAGTCAGTATGGAAATTAAATTTAGAATAAACAATAAAATCATTATAAGGAAAAAAATTATAAAGATAATGTATTCTACAAGGAGGATTATCAATTAAACTTTATTTTCTTTCTTGACAAATTTGATAATTTTCTTACATAATATAGAACTGAGCTAGCCTACTAAGATTTATGTACCAATTAATTTTAAATTTTACTACTTCTACTTCCTTAGTTATAACCTTAATAATACAAGTTAAATTACAAGGTCCATTATACCAAGAAAAATGAGTAAGATTAGAAGTAATGTCAACTTGATATTTATCAATATCAATGAAAGGGTGGATGATAAGAGGCATACCACCAATGGTCATGGGTGAGAGAAATAAAATAAAATATTAAAACAAAAAAAATCAAAAAAATATATAAAAATTAATCCTTAGTGGAGTTGTGAAATTTATTGATGGTGAAAAATGTCATGCCAAAAAATCAACCCTTTCCCCTATAACAAAGGTTGAGATAGAATCATACTAGTTTAATTTTTAGGATCTAAGGAATGAGTATTAATTCCAATTATGTGTAGAAGGGATTTTTAATAATTTTAAAAATAATAATCAAGTCAAATATCTAATAACGTAAAATTTTAATTCATAAATCAAACGTCTTTAAGTATCAAAAAATTCAAACTACATCTATGTAATCTAGTCTATCTGATAGAGAAAAGCATTTAGAAGAGGTATTCCCTTGAAAGAAATATCTCTGATCCTTTTTAATTTTGATAAATTAAATTGTATTTGGTCTATTAATATCATTTAAGCTCAAAATAAATCAAAATAAAACAAATAAAACAAACCAAAAGATATATTAAATAAATGGAAGTGAAAATTGAAACTAAAAATGGAAATAAAAATTAGCATACTAATCTAAGAGTAATCAAGAACTAATTAACTCCAAGTTAAATAAATAAAATTGAAATAACTACAAATATATAAAAATCAAAGATTTATCAATCTCTTCTATAAAATAAAAGTATAATTTAACTAAAGAAATGATCTAGTACTAATCTAAACAAAATAAAAAAAGTCAAATAATAATACTAACTTGAAATAATCTAACCTCAAACTATTAATAAGAACAAACTAATCTAAAAATAAATAAATATACAATTTTGAAAATATTAATATTATGTAAGTATGATAATCTGATAAAAAACTTCAACTAAATTAAAGAACAATAAAAAAATAAAATTAATACTAATCTAATCAATAATAGAATATCAAATAAAGAAAACTAATACTTACTAAAATATTAACTACATCAATTTAAATCAAACTAATAATGTAAAAATTTAACTTAGAAAAGTACTTGTCAAACTCTGACAATGTAAGAAATAGTGATTGAATGAAAGAGTCTTAAGTCAAAAGAGTAATAAAATATAGAATGAATAGAAAAAGATACATAAATAAAATAAGTAAAACATAAATTCAATAATACAATAAATAGAAAAGGTAATATGATCTAAACTTATTATCTAAATTAATTTTAACCTAAACTAAGCTAATAAAAAATAAAATAAAAACTAAGACATAATTATGTAAATAAATAGAAAATTTAAGAGTCTTGAAACAAGTGCCATTTTAAAATAAAATGAAATAAGATTTTATTCAGAAGAAAAGGTATGAATACAAAAAGATTTAAAAAATACATTAATTTGCAATTGATAGATCAACAAATTATCACTAAAAGTGGTGTATTCATCATTATTCAAGGTAAGTACATAGACTTATGCTCATATAATGATGCTAGAAAAAATAGACCAACCTTCCAGAGGCCATAAAATTTTAATCGTAGCTCTATTTGAGCTCTTCCACATGACAAAAAAACTGTCTCAAAAAGTTCATTATTTTACTAATAATTTCTACCTACTTAGGGATGTTTTTGGTATTTTTCGGAGGCCATACGTGATTATCTGAGGGTCTAAAATTGCAATTTAATTATTTTTTTAGGATTTTTCTATTTTTATAAATTTTCTATTTTTAGGACCAAATGTTAACTTTAATTGAATTTCATCTTGTAGGATAATTTTAGCATTTTAGAATATTTTAGGAGATTTTTAGAGCTACACGCACTTGTATGAAAAACTTACTAGAAATATTAGCTACTAAAAATAGACATTTTTTCTATATTTTAGTTTTTTTTGAATTTTACATGTCAACTCTAAATTCTAAGTTGAGGCTTATTTAAACATGGTTTGGGTTTGTAATTATTGAAAGTCATTCAATATGAATCAATTTTGAGTATTGTTTCAAGATCTTAGCCTCTTGGTAATTTTATTATCTTGATAGTTTTTAGGGTTCATTATTTGGTATCAGAGTAAGTTTGAATCTTAGAGGAGTAAAGAATGGTGAGAGGATGAGGATGTATTCATAGATGAACTAGATATACAAGAGCTACAAATAAATTGGAATAATTAATCAAGGTTATCACCAATTAGACGAGAAGACAAAGTGGTGATAAGGAATACATAGATCATGACAAAGAAGTTCAACAAGAAGAAGAATAGTAAGAGCAGTCACCATCGATGGAAGAGAAGATGGTTTAGGATTTAGAAGGAAGGAATGAATGAATCAGGGTTGATGTTTCATATTATGAAGGAAGTTTAAAACTAGAGGAGTTGATAGATTGGATGAATATCATAGAGAAGTTCTTCGAATGGAAGACTATGAGAGAAAACAAGAAGGTAAAGTTTGCATGCACAAAATTTAAAGGTCATGCAATGATTTACTTGGATCACCTATAGAAAGAGAGATAGGGAAAAGGTAAAGAGAATATTAATTCATGGAAAAATATGGAGAATAAGTTGAGAGAGAAATTTCTTCCTGTGGATTATGCATTAACCCTATACATAAGATTTCAAAATTTAAGGCAAAAGGATAATAGTCTATAAGAGTATACAAATGAATTTTATAATCTTTCTATATGAGTAGATCATGATAAAATAGAAGAGAAGATGGATAAAATTTATGTAAATGGTTTGAAGTTTTTTATTCAATATGAATTAAACATGCATATAATCCTTTGCATAGAGGAGGCTTATCAATTAGCTTTGATGGCAAAAGAAAAACAAAATAGATAGAATTTTAGAAGAACATATCTTAGTTTAAGAAGAGTTGGATCCACTCCAAATAGGGAATGAGGTGGGTTTAATACCACCATAGGTGGGTATAATACCCATAGAGGTGAATCATCATGTGGTGTATAAAGTCAAGATGAGAATAATCAAGGGTTTCAATACCAACAAAGAGGAAGAGGGTTTTAGAGAGGATGAGGCTATGGTGTTTCTAGAGGATGGTTTTTGAATAAATACAACTATTATGTCTATTATATATGTGGAGAAGAAGGACACAATTTGAATGTTCACACTATCAAGATCAAGAAAAGAGGCAAGAAGAATGCCCAAGAGTGAATCTAGTTGAGGTTAAGATAGAAGAGAAAACTACTAAAGTTTCACCTATAGATATTAGAGATAATCTCATGATCAGAAGAAACATGATCACTCCAAGGAAGGAACAAATGTAGAATAAATAAGATGGTGATGCATGGTTGTGATCAAACATTTTTAGAACAAGATGTACTTCAGGTGGAAAGGTATGAAAAGTAATTATAGATGGTTGTAGTTGTAAAAATATGGTTTCTAAAGAAATGATAGAGAAACTAAATTTATAATGTGAAAATCATCTTAATCCTTATCGGATTTCATGGTTTAATTAAGAAAGGGAATGAAGTTACAGTAGATAAAAGGTGCATAATCAAGTTTTCTATAGGAAAAAGTTCTAATGATGAAATATGGTGTGATGTTATTTTGATGGATGCATGCCATGTGTTATTAGGAAGACCATATCAATTTGAGAAGAAATTAATTCATGGTGGAGAAAATAATATGTACAGTTTTTGGAAAAGTGGTACAAAGGTAGTTTTGTTACCTCTTAAAGAGGAAGAGAAGACAAAAATCATTCTCTCTACTAAAGAATTTATCCAAGATATGAAGGTGGAAGGTTGTTGTTATGTATTAATAGTAAAGAATGAAGACACAAAAGTCATGCAAATACCAATAAAAGTAGCAAGAGTGTTGAAAGACTATACAAATGTTATACCTAATGAGTTATTAGATGGTTTACCATCTAAAAGAGATATTTAACATCACATTGATTTGATTCCAAGATCGGCTCTACCTAATCAAGTAGTTTATAGGATGAGTCCATTAGAACATGTATAATCTAATAAATAAGTTACTAAATTACTGAGAAAGAAGGTGATAAGGGAGAGTATGTGTCCATGTACAACACCATCTTTTCTAACTCTAACTAAAGATAGAGGATGTAGAATGTGTGTGGATAATAGAAAAATTAAGAAAATTACAATAAAGTATAGGTTTTCTATACCTCATTTAAATGATATGATGTATGTTCTTGTAGGAGCAAAATATTTTACCAAGATTGATCTAAGGAGTGGGTATTATAATATCTGAATTCATGAAGGAGATGAGTGAAAAACTACATTCAAGACTAGGGATGGCTTATATGAGTGGATGGTGATGTCATTTAGATTATCTAATGTATCTAGCACATTTATGAGGGTGATGAATACAGTTCTAAAAGAATATATTGGTAGGTTTTTGGTTATTTATTTTGATGATATTTTGATATTCACTAAGATTAAATAAGAACACTTACAAAATTTGAGATTGGTGCTAGATTTGTTAATAAAGGAGATGTTGTATGCAAATTTAAATAAGTACAAGTTTATGTAGAACAGTTTGGTATTTTTGGGATTTGTAATTCTAGTAGATGATGTGAGAATGGATGAAGAAAATATAAAGGAAATTATTACGTGGAATATTCCAAAAATAATTATATAGGTAAAAAGTTTCCATGGTTTAGAAACTTTTTACAAAAAAATTATTAAAAATTTTAGTAGTATTGTGGCACTAATAGTATATTACATAAGGGGGAAGGAATTTGCATGGACTATAGTAGCCATAGAAAGCTTTGAAATTTTGAAAAATAATATTATAGAAAGACCAATTTTAGCATTAATGGATTTTAACAAAGTATTTGAGGTTGATTGTGATGCTTCATTTGTGGGGATTAGTATTGTGTTGAGTCAAGAAGGAAAGCCAATATCATATTTCAATGAGAAATTGAATGAGGTAAGAATAAAGTATCCTACCTATGATATTGAACTTTATGTAATTATACAAGCATTAAGATATAGGAGGCATTTCTTGGTGCCTAAGGATTTTTTCCTATTTACAAATCATGAGGCTTTGAAGTATGTGAATAAAAAGAATAAGTTGAATAGTAGGAATAAAAAGTGGGTTTATTTATTTCAAAAATATACTTTTGTGTTGAAGCATAAATCAAGAAAACAAAATTAGGTAGTTGATGAATTGAGAAGGAGGGTTGCATTATTAACTACTATGGTGAGTGAAGTAGTTGGATTTGAATCTATCAAAAAATTATATGATACTAATCCATATTTTGGCAAGGTATTTGAGTAATGTAGGAATCCATTAACAAGTGGGATAGATGTTATTCATGATGAATATCTTATACAGTAAGGTTATCTCTTCAAAGGGAAACAATTATGCATTCTAGTTGGGTCTCTATGAGATAATATAATAAGAGAATTTCATAGTGGTGTTTTGATTGGACATTTTGGTAAGATGAAAAAAAAAGATTTGGTGAAGGAAAAGCATTTTTGTCCAAAGATGAAAAGAGATATGACAAGGTATGTTTCAAGGTGTAGTATATGTCTGGTGGCTAAAGGACATGTACAAAACACTGGATTATACATGCCATTATTTGTTCCAAGAGGACCATGAATAGATTTGAGTATAAATTTTGTGTTGGAATTTCCAAACACACAGAGAGGTAACAATTCAATTTTTTTGTTATAGATAGATTTTATAAAATGGTTAATTTCATTGCATGTAAGAAAACTAATGATGCCACTAGAGTTTCAAAATTATTTTTTAAGGATATTGTGAGATTACATGGTGTTCAAAAAACTATTACTTCAGATAGGGACAATAAATTTCTAAGTCATTTTTGGAGGAATTTATGGAATAAGATGGGTATGAATCTACAATTTAGTAGTGCATATCACCCAAAAATAGATGGACAGATAGAAGTTGTGAATAGGATCTTTGGGAATTTATTGAGATACATAATATGAGAGAAGTCCACGTAGTTAGACTTAGATTCATCACAAGTTGAGTTTGCATATAATATTTTAGTGAATAAATCAATAAGAAAGTTACCATTTTAAATTGTTTATGGGAGAAATCCTATGGGTATTTAAAATTTGGTACAATACTGATTGCACATCGAATTAGTGATGATGTAAAAGCATTTGTAGAGCATATGTAGCAATTGAAAGGAGTAAGAAGAAAGTTGTAGGAAAGTAATAAGAAATATGAAGCAGTATTATATGTCAAAATAAAATCCAAGGTATTTGAATAAGGAGACTTGGTAAAGGTTTACTTGAGAAAAGAATGATTTCCAAAAGGTACGTATAATAAGTTAAAGTATAAGAAAATTAGACCATGAAAAATTGTGAAGAAAATAAATGATAATGATTATGAGGTGAGTTTACTACAAAATTTTGATACCTATCTAATATTTAATGTTTTAGGTTTATATGAATTCTATGGATAATATGGTGAAGGTGACAAAGATGAAGAATTAAATTGGGAGCAATAGGTTCCAAAGAAGAAGGAAAAGATAGTGTAGGTTTTGGATATGAGGACAATAAGTACAAGGAAAGGAAATTATAATAGGTATTTGGTATAGTGGAAAGGATTAAAGAAAGATAAATATTAGATTACATAATGGAAGATAAAAAATATTGATAAGCAAAAATGGTAGTAGTACAATTAGGGTGACTCGCAGGAGCTAAGTTTCAACCAGAGGAAAATGATGTAGAAAAAATAGGCCAACCTTCTGGAGGTCATAAATTTTGACCCATAGCTCCATTTGAGCTCTTCCACATGACAAAACTACCATATCCAAAATTTTGATGCTGTCATAAGGATATCTACATGCTTAGGTGTGCTTTTGCTATTTTTTAGAGGCCATACGTGACCATCTAAGGGTCTAAAATTGTAATTTAATTTTTTTTTTAGATTTTTTTCTAGTTTTATAAATTATATATTTTTAGGACTGGATGTTAACTTCAATTGAATTTATCTCTATAGGATAATTTTAGAATTTATAATATTTTGATAGTTTTTTATAGCTACACATGCTTTCATACAAAACTTACTATAAATAACAACTGCTGAAAATAGACGGTTTTTTTTAGATTTTAGTTTTTTTTTAAACTTTTCATGTCACCTCTAAATTCTAAGTTGAGGCTTATTTAAGCATATTTTGGGTTTGTAATTATTTTAATTCATTCAATATGAAACAATTATGAGTATTGTTTCAAGATCTTGGTCTATTGATAATTTTATTGTCTTGATAGTTTTTTGGGTTCATTATCTGGTATCTACAATCATCAAATAAATTAAATCTTGGTATACTTTAGATAAAGGGTTTATAAAATAAATAGGAAACCTAGATATACCTGTGTTAAATAAGTTGATTACTTTACTGTCAAAGAATGTACTATTTGGTCTATCTCTAAGTATTCATTTGATCTCAAAGATATTTTACCAGAAAATAAAAGTAGGACATAAAATTTTCAAACTTCAAAAAGATATCTTGACTTGTATATGTTTATCCCTTTTTAGTTTATCTTGGGTATACTTATAAAGTAATCTCCTCTATAGATAACTAGGAAACAAGTTACAACTAACTTTAGTTAGTTTTTTAAAACTTTAATTGACTTTTAAAAGTCAATTAGTTAACTTTATGACTTAATTTTTTATAATTTTAGACTTAAAATAAAGTCTAATAGATTAAATTAAAAATATAATGGAACAATAAAATTTATAATATGTGGGGGCCCTTCACGTAACAACATTTAAATAAACATCTAACTGTGTATAACCACATTAATAAATACTTTCAGTTAAATAAATTTAAATAATATTAATATTAAATTTAATAATAATTTATCAATATAAAATTAATTAACTATAGTAATAAATCTATTTTTCATAAAATGAAACTATTATTATACACCATACCAAATATTGCCAAAATAATATCCACATACTCAAAAAATTAATATCATGATAGTAAGTTAAAGTATAAAACATGAATATAATATTAATTCAGACTAAACATCATAAATTAAATCAATTAACAAATCATCCTTATTAGTTTGATACTCCATGGAAGTAGTGGGAAGCTCAACTAAATGAGTGCCTTCAAAATCATCATCAATATCCAACTTCACCTTTTCAACATTTGAGTCACCATGTATTATAATGGATGTCTACTAACACATTTCCTACTCAAATAAGTAGGTCTCTTAGGCTTAGGTGAAGAAATTAAAGTGTTTAATGGAACAAATAAATTTGTTTGAAATATTTTTTAGTAACATTAAGCACATTTTTAGGTTGATCATGTAATGGAGTATTATGTGGACCAGACTAGATAACATTATGTATATGTTGAGAAGACTCACTTGGAGTGCCTCATCTATGAAGATAATTTCTCTAATGTGCTCTCCTTAAACCTATAATACCATGTAAATTTAAGGATATAATATGAAAATAATCATAAACATTCCAAAAAATAGGATCATTGGCATCAAAATGAATGGATACTTTAGTTTCATGGTTAAATGGCTAAGGAAAAGTGTTAAAAACCCTATGTCTATGAAATAATTGGCCTTAATAATTACCTTGAGAAGGATCACTCTCATTATGTCAGTCATCACATATATCCCAAACATTTATACATGAATCATACAAATCTAGGTTTCACCCTGACATATTAAATAAGTATACTAAAATAAGCATTCAACAAAACATACATAGCTAAATCTTGATATGATTAAATATCATTTTACAAAAAAAAATCATAGATTTACATTACTAATATTTTCATGAGTTGATCAAATTTGAAAAGAATGCATCTTTCACAAAACATTTGTCATATTTGAAATAAAATATGCTATGTAATTTATGTTCCACTATTAATTAAGCATCATCAAAACATGTGAATGACTAGTCAAACAACCAAAACTTTCTCAAACTACCCATATGTCATAATGTCCATCAAGAAACATAGATAATAATAAATCACATATATGTTAAAAATCTCATGCCAACAAATATGCTATGTAATTTATGTTCCACTATCAATTAAGCATCATCAAACATGTGAATGACCAGTCAAACAACCACAACTTTCTCAAACTACCCATATGTCATAATGTCCATCAAGAAACATAGATAATAACACATCACATATATGTTAAAATTTTCATGCCAACAAATATGTAACTCCTCATAAAACTACTTGTGACTTAAAATATGTCATTCTAAATCCAAAAGGTATAAAATAAGTGTATTAATCTAGTGATATTTCATATTAACCATAAGATTACATCAAAACTCTGATATATTTTCTAAATGATCATATACTCTTGTATAAACATAAATTTAAACACTAAAATGAATCTAGAATAACAAACCAAAATAATAATACACTACTATTTTCATGAACCTTGTTATTCATAATTTATAAAAATGACTAAAATAGAATATAGAGAAAAAATTCAACAAATATAAAAGTGAAACAACTAAATGCAATATTTGAACATCTTTCTCTCCATAAAACAAATGATATAGAATCTTTGCACTTTATTTCAAAGATAACTATAATTATTTCAAAATAAGGCATGTAGCTTGATACAAGTCATATAAATTTAAAAATAAATATCACATATATAAACTACTACATATATCATGGTCAAGATTTAAAAAGTCAATAAATACATTACTTATACAAAACTTGAAACCATTATAGTAAGCAAACTGAGACATTCAAATGTACCTAACAACTAGTGAGAAGGAAAACTAAGTATAAATTAAAAATTAACTTCTTATTTGTATTCATTCCATTATAAAAAAATCTTCTCTCTTTAAAACACCACACATAGACATGTAAAGAACTTATTTTTCATCTTTATGAAAAACTATCATGTAAATTATTCAAATAATAAAAAATTCTCCAACTTATAAACTCACTCACATAGATAAATATTTCAACCACAAAATCACTAGATTGTAAACTAAAATATGATTTCAAAAATACAAAGCATTTTATCAAAATATTGAGCACATATGACATGTACTATTAAAAAAACATTTAGAGAAGTCTGTGATTCAAGATAGCCAGAAATCATCCATATATAACACCATCATTTCTACTTTTTATTTTTATGCAAACTCATTGACCAAAAATTATTTAAAAAATAAAAATTCCAATTCTCCAAATAAATAATCCACATTCAAAAAATGTTCCTAATACACCCACTAAAACCCACTTTATCCTTTTGCACAATAACATTTGGACCTCTTCGAACATAAAAAATATAGAGAGAATGTGGGTATAGGGAAAACAAGACTTCCATACAAATATAATCCCAAAATAAAGATCAAAACATAATACTATAATGCATGCACCTTTTGATTCAAAAAAAAAATTGCTTTCTCAAATATTCACCATGAAGCAGTTTTGGAAACTAGAGATGTTCATATCGATAGACTTGAAAGAATATCTAGAAAATAAGAAACACCAATGCATGTCATTGATTCATTTCAAATGAAAAATAAACCACAAAAAATCTCTTCAAGTATATAAAATATAAAATACTTATGAAACATTATTTTCAACTCAAATAAGAGATTAAATCATACCTTATAACCCAATATCTCACTTAAACTTCTTCGAAATATTTTATATTTTTTATTCTTTCCTCAATGTAATTTTTCAATCAGTAGATATTCACTTCCACTCACACTGATTGAAAATGATAGTGAATACAAATAAAAACACCATTTTATATGAAAGTAACTTTCAATTAATATTCATATTGACTTGTTCAACATCTATTAACTCAAAACTCTTACCAACAAACTAAAGTAGACTAGATAAAAAAATAGTGAGCTTACTATCTAGTTAGTGAAATAACTATTCACATTACCAAATTGATCATGAAAACCATAGATCAAGGTGCATATACAATGTTTTAAAATACATCAATTCATAAGTGAATCTTATCCAAAATTATCATGCATTGAGTCTTGAAATCATTTATCTCCACACTCCAACTTGCCATGGTAGATCACTGGTGGTCAACAATAAATACTTGAGGGTTGTTTGGAACCTAATATTTCATAATTATAGTTAAAATTAAACATACCACCTTCATTTATGTTTACCACCTTTATTTATATACACCAAAGGGACTATAAAATATATTAATTTGATCTATAGCAACATGATTTAAATCATGTTTGAGATTAAAACTTAGGTTTTAAAACAATGAAATATGAAACCTAGTTATCAACCCTATGTCATTTATTATTTTCCAAGAGGTTTAAAATAATGTGAGTAATATGCTTAGAAATATGTGTTAAGGCTTTTGAAGATAATTTATAAGCTATGAGAAAAATATTATAAATATTCCAATGATTTGTGCATGCATGAATTATCTATAACGTAACTTCTTATAACTATTATCATGTGATCATTTCATGTTTTGAAACATGATAAGCATAATCCAAACAACAAAGATTTGTGTTTACCTTAATCACCTTTTTAGATAATTAATCATTATAGATCATAATTATATTTCTTAAAAATGAAATAGAATGTTGACCATTGCACCATTATACCCATGTTAAAAATAATCAAATCTAACAGTATATATCCACTATATTATGAACAAATGAAAAAATATATTCCATACTGAGAATGGAAACATTATTTACTAAATGTGATATTCATACTATCAAATCAAATATCAACATTAAGAGTAATAAATAATATTCAAAGTGGAAATTATTTAATGATTTCACATGCATAAGAAAGATAATTATTTAGGCAAATATAAATGATTTTATCCCCATAAATAATTTTATACTTCATGATTCTAAAACAACCCAAAAAATTAATAATTTGGAATTGGCTTTTAGAGTACACAATGAAATGACATTAGGGCCTGCTACATAAATTTAATGTAACATAATGCATCTCAACAATAAAATACACAAAGTAATAATAACCAATAACTAGATTGGTTCACCTTACATGTTTACCTAGGGATAAATGCCACTAAGAAATACCATTAATAAATGTGTTTTCAAAATAATAATATGTTATTTGAGGGGTTATTAGTATGCATATCCATACTTATAGTCCCAAAACTTGTCAAGGGAAATCATCTTCTCTATCAGACCACCTAGGAACCTTTAGCCCTACCTAAGTGTCCAATCAACCTTTGTGGTCATGGTTCGATAGTCCAAAACATTGTATAAATCATACATGCATAAGATTCCTATAAAAAATTTAGCCAAAATCTCTATTGTTCTATTAGGTGATGCTAAGAATATTAAGATGGAATTAGGAATATCTGAGTTTATCTTGATATTCATTTTCTATATAACTAAATAAGATATAAGAGAAGTGAAACACTTCAGCATGGAGGTCTAAATGACCAAACACAAGAATTAATCTCACTAGATTTCTTATACAAGCCTTATCACATCATGAGATCATCAAGTGGATATCTCTAAACCACTAATAAAAACTAACACAATGTAAACTTAAGAGTCCATTACCTTTTGGGGAATCACCTAAGAAAGGAATATTTATTATGCTTCCCCCAATGATCACTATAACATGAGCCAATGTTCTTGGGGGTCATTGCTCCATTGTTCCCTTACTTGATGAAGGGCATACCCAAGATATAAATCCATGAATAAATAATTGTTCTCATTAAATTAGATGAGATAAAATACACTTAGTTCAAGGTGGATGACATCACACACATGATCATCTTAATGAATAAGCATAAAAAAATGCATTAGGAAAATCCAAAATATATATACATATATATATATATATATATATATATATATATATATATATATACATACATACACACACACACACACACACACACACACACACACACACACACACACACACACACACACACACACACACACACACACACACACACACACACACACACACACACACACACACACACACACACACACACACACGCACACAAAATGCATTAGGAAAATCCAATATATATATACATACACACACACACATATATGTATATGTGTGTGTGTGTGTGTGTGTGTGTGTGTGTGTGTGTGTGTGTGTGTGTGTGTGTGTGTGTGTGTGTGTGTGTATATATGTATGTATATATATATATGTATATATATATATATATATGTATGTATATATATATATATATATATGTATATATATATATATATATATATATATATATATATATATATATATATATATATATATATATCATGAGAAGTATTTTGGATTTTCCTAATGCATTTTATATGCTTATTCATTAAGATGATCATATATATATATATATATATATATATATATACACCATCCTATAAGTCAGCCATAGGGTCTTGCACCCATAGGATGCTTACTTGTCCTTTGGTTATAATATCATGTTATTATATAAAAAATAGGCATTCATGACATTCAATTAACATGTGTATGTCCACACAAGAATTCATTACTTAATTAATCTCAAGCATTGACTTATGCGTTCATTAAGGAAAGTTATGATTTAATAAATCATTACCAAGGTAGAATATTAAACCACTGATCATAGTGTACTTTATAAGTTTACACAACATATTGGATCCTCATCCCAACTTAGGGATTAATTACCATTCACAAGGATTATTCCATGGTTTAGTAATCATAATATAAGACATACCAAGATAATCAATGCCAAAGGTAAGCTTATAAATTTTAAGTAAACACATCCACCTATAATCCAATGACCACATGCCTCATAAATTAATTAATAACAATATAACTAGTCTTCCATTAATCAAGGGTTGTATTAGGAATAACTAAAATAATAAACTTACTAAAAATTTACCAATAGTTTATGTCGCCAATTTATCATTAATTATAATGAACCAAAAACAAAGGTATGAGATCCAATAAATGATATCATTAGATCATACTATATTTAATTTCTTAAGAAGTAGAAATATACTCACTAAAATTGATACCATAACATTTAGGGAAACCAATACTGTAATGAAAACACATTGCTTATTATCATTAAGAAAACTAATTACATAATCTAATTACTATGGCTAATTTATCCCAACTTATAAAGATACCCTAGATCATGTTTTCAAGTAGCAATTCCACAAATGAAGAGCTTTCCTACAATAAAAATTAGACAATATTAAATATGAACCATAACAAAAGAAGGAAACATTTATCATCCTTAAGGTAGATCCATATGTTAGTCATGATTTCTAGGTGTAGCTTACACAACATATCATCTATTTAGTAGCAATTTCACCTCCATTTATTTAGTAATAACCAACTTGTATATTTGTACCTTAATTCCTTAGTTCATCATAAAACAAGAATTCATGAACTCATAAAACATCATAATAAAAATAACATTAGGGAGTATGCATATATCATACAATAGGATGTGTAATTTATTTATGGCTATTGATTTAAGCCCAAGTCTAACACAGTACACACACACACACACATAAGGAAATTTAAAACCTTTAAACATTTTTAGCATACCATAAGATGATATTATCTTGATTTCATATAAATTCAAGGGATAAATAAAATATCGATACTAATGTTTTAAAAATAACTTTTTACAACTTCATGCATATTTCACATCAAAAATCATACCACTATGTTAACACCTTGTGCATACAATAACATATAAATATTAAGTATAACATACTGCATTCTGAGTACAAAAAATGCTCATGTAGTAAATAAAACCCAACATATAATTAATTCAAGGGAATATTACAACTATTTAGACATATAATAACCAAGCCACCATCATCAATAATTCCACCAATATCAACATCATATACAATGTTCGCTTTTTCTAACATAATAATTATACAAGGATACATAAGGTAAGAATATAGAACCACAACATAAAATGGGTATCCAACTATAATCCATCACACTAACATCACACACAAATAGGCACGGACAAGAGACAAGCTACCATATAAAATCCAAGTGCATCAACAAAAAGAGGATGAACATGATAATTAGAACACCCCATTAAACCATCCCTATGATTCCAACCATCTGTGGCCCTCACCACCCCAAACATTAGTTTGGTGGAGGGTTTTAGTAACTAGGTACTTAGGTGAGGTAAGAGGTATGTAAAGATACTAATCCACCAAATAAAACTTATTAAAATGGTCATCAAAAGATAATAGAAACTAATGTAGGAAACATAAAAAAACATTTCACCCAATCAAAATCATCATCTTGAGTAATACCAAGGCATTTATGAATCTTATAGGAGACATTTTACATAGTAAATCAAGATCTATCATATCCATTTAGTAAGACAGAAAGGTCTAGGCAAGTTTATTGATCATCCCAAGAGGCTTACATGCGTGTAAAGTTGGCAGACATAATGGATTCAATCCATAATAACCAAATTAACTTATTCAAGTCCAATATAAGTAGTACATATCATTCATTAATACAAATCAACATGGTTGGGCTTAAAAAATAGCCATGTACAACCAACGTTTAATTCTTTTGAATATTTAAACAAATCCAAAATCAAGAAAAAATGCATTATAATTTTAACAATGTGGAATAAAATAATTCCCTATCCATAAATGATAACTCAGCCCAACCACTTGGGGTTTTTAATTAACTCCAACCAACATGAGTAAAATGGGGAATTATGAACAACCAATCAATTGATTTTATTACAACCCAAAAACTTAAAATCTAGGAGGAGATATGCATAACAGAGGGCATATAATTAAAATTACCACCAAAGATTTTGGAAATATGAATGGAATCATAAAACAAGAAGACATCAAAGCTTTCAAAAATATAATATTCTCATTTACATATGGTATTTAATAAAACAAGCTTAAATGGAATCGTAAATAAGGAAGGCATCAAGATTCATAAAAAATTGTCCTTATTTACATATGCTATCTAGAATAATAAGCATGAACAAAATCACATAAAAAGGAAGGAATCAAATTCTAAGATAAATATATCCTTATTTACATATGATATCTATTGTATCAAGTTAGCAAGAAGTCGACCAAATGGGTATTAGCAGAAAAAATCATTATTTTAGGGACCTTTCATGGGTAGTTTTCTAAATTTTATAGTAGTTAAAACAAGGTTTTATAAGGTTTAAGTTGATACCATTCACTTGGTAACACAATTCTCAAATCCATGAATTAATTAAATATTTTTAAACCATTTATTACTTAAATCCCATGGTTTAATTCCTCAATTATTTTGATAAAATGAGATCATAATAACATGACCCAAATTACTCAAATCACCTAGAAAAGAGGAAGACAATTTTTAAATTAATCTAGGCCATTATATATTCATAGGGAAGTCTCACAACTTCCATAAGAATCTATAATGATTCTCCCACATTTTAATGGGGAAATAAGATAATAAACCAAAATACCATTATAAAAAGCTGTTGAGTGACTAACTCAAAAACATGCTAGCTTTCATGGCTAATTTTTGGCATTCAATAAAGGGTATGGCTTTATTTTTACAATAGATTATTGCTTAAGCCAAATCGGTGACCAATTTAGGTGTTGGCTCCTTCCCAGCGAAACTCACCTCCCCAAAAACCCCTAGGCACTAGTCCAAATTGGTCGTAGGTTTCTTTTCTCACCTTCCCTAGCTTCCTTACCTTAACACCCACACACACAAGGTTTTGACATAGTATAATAATTCCAAAAATGAAGGTCGATGGGTGAATTTATGGTGCGAGTCAACACCCAAAAACTTATCCCTCAAGTAAATTAAAAAATATAAAATTCAAATTAATCATCCCCCAAAACCCTTAAGAGCTCCTCCTAGCCCAAAATTTAGTTGACCCATATAATGAATAAAATAAATAATTAAAAAAAACATAAATTGATTATTTAACAATAGATAATCAAATCTTTAGAAAATATTAATAATAATCAAATCTTATTAATCTACCCAAACTTGATGATAGCAAAAACAAGCAAAATCATTAAGATAATATTTAATGAAAATCATAAAGTCGACCTATAAATATAAAAATTAACAAATAATAATAATTGATAGATCCATTAAGTTGATAAAGGCTCATGCTAAATCAATTTCCCATAAAGGGGGTGTCCCATGATGGTATTCTAAACAAGAGACTCAATACATTCTAGATGTACCCCACATGGTTTATCCAAACTAATAGTATACCCAACTAAAATTCAAGCCACTTCATATGGATTAATAATTAAATATCAACTACATGAAGGAAGATAACCAAAATAGGATAAATGACCTCAATCACACAATTATAGATAAGAGAAAATAATAATGCCAAAACTTGTTACTCCAAGAAAGGAATCATAACAACATGCACACACATAAATATATGGAAAGATCAATAAAAGATGGAGATTGATAATGAAATAAAAATATAAATAACAGTGGCTTAGTATCATATAATACATTATATACATATCATAGTGACATTTTGACAACTCAATTTCCCCTCGAATATAATTGAGATGTCTAAACCCACTGTCGATCCTAACTCACATCTTGGTTATTGCATCCACCAAATAAGACATCAATAGTACCAAAATGATGTCAATATAAACAATAAACAATAATTAATTTATAATTAATCATTAAACATGAAATAATAATTTAATTATAGTCATTTATAGTTATAAAGGGACCAGAGTCAATACTAATAATCGTGACCTTGAGCATGCCCTATGAGCATAACCAACAACTACAAGAGTAATCAGTGTCAATCCACATCAGTGAAACATGCTAAAGCAATAATGTACAGTAATATAACTAAATTAAAGCAACATATGTAACATGATAAAATGAATCCATTGCAAGTAGTATATGTATATCAAAATAAAATGAATTTAGTATAAGCATCAACTGTGATATAACATAATCACAACAACTACCCAAGGCATCTCGCATCTCAACATCTGAAATAGAAATAATATCAACTATAATTAGTCTAAGTACTATCAAAACATGCTAAAAAACTATAAATCAAGTATCTATAATGGGCCACAAGTTTGGGTCATGATAGATTCTAGTCATCAATATAGCATAACCAAACATGGTAAGTTTTTTTTGAAAAAGAGAGGGGTGATAAAAATAGGCATAGCATATCCTAGGCTTAAAAATTATGTAACATCATCAATTATTTATCGATATAATAAGCCTATCAATCAAGTACTTTTACAAAAAAAATTAAATATTCAATCCAAGGTTTTTCAAATTGGATAAGATTATCATAGAGTGGTCATTGTCATATCCCACCCAAGCATGAAACAATAATATGTTTTATTGTACTGACTTGATGAGACATTTCAGAATATGGAGACATTTAATATTTATTTCATGAATTACGATATTTGAGTTGTATCTTATTTATATATATAAATAGTTGTACTTTAATTTAGTAGTTATTATAATTTTTAGTTTATTTTCAAACTAGTACTATTTATGTCCTTTGATGATTGTAGGTAACAACTAGGTCAATTGAGTTAGGTTCATTTCTATAATATGTTGTCTAACCGTCACAATATATTCATAAATTTATATGTAAAAAGAGGTAAAATTTGGAGATCCATTTAGTCTGCCATGTCTTTTTGTGTTTCATTCTATTCTGAATAACTAGTATCATCCATATATATTTTGATTGCTTATAGAGGTTTTCATTATCTTGTAGTAGATTGTTCCTATGTTATAGTTGACCATTTTGGTCCTACAGGCCAAAATCGGTCCCCCCCTTTTCCCCCTGCTATTTTGAGCTAGTACATTTTTGATTTTTCACAAGTCTTGGAAATTTCTATGGATTCTACAAATTTCTACAGACTCTTCAAATTTCTATAGACTCTGCAGGCATTTCTACGGACTCTACAGGCATTTCTACAGACTCTACAGGTTTTCTACGGACTTTGCAAGTCCATTTCTATGGACTTTATAGGATAAATTTCTATGTACTCTGAAAAGAAGTTTTCTATAGACTCTACAAGTAGAGACAAGTTCCCAACACTTAGGCACAAAAATAGACCATTCCAAGTGCCCTTGCAGAGGGTAGTTTTGGACTCAAGAGCCCTTATGGAGGGCAGGGAACAATTTTGCAAAGAGGCCACAGAGAAAAGCCTAAAAGGTAAGTTTCTTTTAGAAATTTTTTTATAAGGCAAAGGAAGTACCCTTCAAGAGGGTTGTTTCCAATTTTCCTGAAGGGCACTTTTCAAAGGCAGTCGAGAGAAAAGACAAGGGCATAATTCCTTCAGACTTTTTGTCTAAAGGAATTCCTTCAAACAAAAAGTTCAAAGTAATTTGGAAGGGCTACAAACAAAAATCCCATGGAAAAAGACAAAATCAAGAAGTGATTTTGTTCAGACTTTTTGTCTGAAGGAATTCCTTCAGACAAAATGTCTGAAGAAATTTTGAAAAGCCACAATGAGAAGCCCTAAAGAAATTCTAAAGGCCAAAGGAAAAGTGGTCGAAAAAATTCTTGTGGACTTTTTGTCCATGAGAAAAGTGGCTAAATGAAAAGAGCCGTGAGTAAAAAACCTGAAGAAAGTCTCTGAAAGAATGCAATGACTCACAAAGAAGATAGCCTCGAGGGCTGAAGGAGCTAGAAAGAGATAAAACCAGGAAGACAAAGTGTAGAAGTAGACAAATAGTCTAGGTGGAAAAGAAGAGGTGTCAAATTAGGGATTTATTCTTATAGTTTGAATAGTGCTTGCCAAATGGTCATCAAATAGTGCAAATAGTAAGCGATGTGGCTTGTTTTCTCCATTTTGCATTTATAAGTAGACAAATCATGTGAATATTTGGAAAGAGCAGTCTTGTCTGTAGAAAAGAATTGCAGCCTGTGTTTTCACATTAATTTTTGAATGACAAAGTCAAGACCAATGATTACACAACATGGTTCCCACAGGCCTCTTCTAGAAGAATGACATCAACAATAATGACTTCTTCTTCCCGATGCTCACAAATGCACATGGGCCAGCTTGTCAAGAGTGCCAAAGTCTTTTCCAAAGTGGCACCTTTACTTCTTTTCCTCTTTCTATATATTGTAAAACTTCTCATTTTGAGAAGGAGGATCTCTTAGCCCATAAGGCAAAGCTCTGCCCAAAAATCTCTCGAACTTGTAAGGCAAAACTCTACCAGATTTTACCTTGAATCAAGACTTAGCATTTTTACCTCCATTTGGAATTGCACTCATGCATATTTCTATGTTTTATTTTTGTGTTAAGTCATTTCCTTTTATGCTTTTCACATATTGATTCCATCATGTCTAGTGCATTGTGAAGTTTCTTCTTTTGCAAGTTTGCTAGAAGTGTCTACAGTAGGAATATAGGTGCATATGAATAGGCTGCCAAAGTGTGTCTCAAAAAACCTTTAATATTTCTTCCTCCATGTATCTCTATGGACCCATGATTCACTGATACAGAAGAGTTTCCCACATCAAATGAAGTGTATGATGGCTTCTTCTTGGTGAAAAGTGTATGTTCAGGCTGAGTGGATCAACCTTTTTTGGTGTATCACCTTTTAGCTTAGTTTTAGGTTATATTTTTAGCATCCTTCTCCCTTTTCATCACCCCCCTTTTTCCATTTATTTTTTAGTAGTAGGGAATCCAGGGCCTAAAAGATACATCAAAGGGAGTTATTTCTTATCTAGAGACTCTCTCGCCAGTTTTGCTAGTCCCACAGGTGAGAGGGGAGTTTCCATTGTTGCATGTGGAAGGTAGGAGCTCAGCCTCCTATCTAGGGTGCAATCCATTGCGTCAACAATTTTTGGCATGCCCGAAGGGACCAACTAGGACAAGTTGTGTCCAAAGAGTTGAATAATTTTTGGTGTGTTCTTCAACCAACCAACCTTTAGAGGCTTTTCATCAACACCAATGGTGACTCTGAGTTGAATCAGCTAGTTAAGCAGTCTAGGTGCCATCAAGAAATCTCATTTTTTATATGTATAATCCCATTGGTAAGAATCATGGACTTTGTGTTCCTTCATATTACCATGATCAAGCTTAAAATATTCATGTAATCACCTCAAGTAGCTCTCCTAGTTACCCTTCAACAATAAGGGAGGTAGCACTGAAGTTTGAGAAGTAGGTGATGGAGATAGACAAATTAGATTAGTATGGATATCAGTAGGAGCTAATGTTTAAAGAGGAGTGTTTGTCTAGGAAAGCTCAAGCCTTGTAATCCATGGAGGAGGAGGTATAAAAATGGAAGAGTCCATTTGTTCAAGGTAGTCAACCTTGTGTGCCCCCTCCTATTCTAAAGAAAGCCCCCTCTTGTGCACCAAATCCTTTCTATCAGATAACACATGCTCATTCTAGCTCATCTGATGTGTCAATCAATCCTGCTCTTAACCCTATGAACCTAGCCTTCAAACATCAAAGGGAACTAGAGTAGCCTCTCATGGAGATGAACCTTCTCAATTCCTTAGATTGTGAATCTTCCTTTAGAGGGAAAGTCATGAATTAACACATCTCTCTTGAAGCAACTCTTCCTGTACATCAGCAAACCCTTCCTAACCTTCCCCAACTTCCTCAAGTCTCTTAGTATGATCTCTATATTCCAAGTTGGAAGAGGGAAAATCATGAACCAGTTCAGGACCTTGAAGAAAACAAAGTTTCTACATATTCACAGGAGCAAAATTCCAATTCTGAGATCCTGACTTGGAAGCAAATAGTGGAATCTTGGGGCAAGAAGGAGGAGGAAAAAGGTTTTGTTCAAAACCTTGAATAATTCAAGGCTTATCCTACTCATGATGATGTTGGTGACCTCCAAGAAAGGCTCTTCCAAGAAGATATAGCCAAGAGAATTGTAGAGTTGGAATCCAAAGTGAGATTCCTTAGCCAACATGTGATGGACCTGTCTAAACATGCCCCATCTACACACCTCCAAGAGAGCTATCAAGCCACACCTAATATAGATGAAGTGTTGGCCAAATGGAAAGAGAAGAATCATTCAATTCTAGCTCAAGGATTGCCTCCTCTTCCACATGGTTTTTTCACTTCACCCCTTCTCAAGGAGGAACCTGTTTTGCAGGAGACAAGTGAGGAGTAGAAGATCCAATCTATAGTTTCCCAAGAGGCTATCATGAGTGACAATGAAGAATAAATCATTATCGATGCTCGTTGTGAAGACATCATCAGTAATGGAGAAGATGTAGGGCACACATACATGCAGATGTTCCAACAATACAAGGAGGAACTTAAGCATGATGAGCTCTCTCTTCCTCTGTTTGATGAACTTCCTTGTTGCTTTGATGAAGAGGATGACTATGTCAAGGAACCTAAATTAGAGGAGGATCAGATGGATGTATTTGAAAAACTAGAGACTCTGATCCTTGAGCAAGAAAAGGAGAGGTTGGTTCACCTTGAGGAAAGCCTTGAAGAAGAGAGCCTTGAGCAAGAAGGTGATGTTCTATGGGATGAGCAATCAATTTGTGATTCCATTTTAGACATCACAACAGTCACCCTTCTTCAAAAAGGCCATGAGAGAGTAGAGGGTGAGTTTGATAGGGTCTTCAATGAAGCATAATGAAATGGGTCAAACCATGGTGCATTACAAAGGGACTATGCATATCAAAGGGCTTATGGTGATGAACCAATAGCCATAGATTTCTTAGAGAAATGCACCAGCATGAAGGACCAACATTCAATAATCTTATAAGAACATAAATAATACATGTATGTTGGAAGCATGTTCAATTTTGATCCACTCAGATATAGGCTAATCGAGGTGATAGGGAAGAGGAACAGGTCACCGAGTCTCCATTCCATTCAGCCACTTGTCTAACACCATAAGTTTCCTTGCCAGGAAGGGGACTTAAGAAGTTTTCCCTTTGATCTAGGAGGGAGGAAAATATACCTAGTTAGCTATATATATTAGTTTGCTTTTAGTTTCTTTTCTTGCTTTCCCTAAGTGTTATTTACACAAGTAGTGTTTTTAGCCTTGTGTGTGTTTTCCTTTGTGTGTGGGGTAAAAGGCTTCATGATTGATTCTAGGATCTCTCAAGGATATTGTTAACCTTTCTTCAAAGCTACATTCTAAATTTATGCCCAATGGACTTTAAGGCAACTCGTCTCTAAGCATATCAGGCATGCTTCCCCTGAGAGTCACCAATTTGTTGACCATTTTGGTCTTGCAGGCCAAAATTGGTCCCCCCTTTTTCCCCT
Source organism: Torreya grandis (assembly GCA_037957365.1). Classification (NCBI taxonomy): domain Eukaryota; kingdom Viridiplantae; phylum Streptophyta; class Pinopsida; order Cupressales; family Taxaceae; genus Torreya; species Torreya grandis. The sequence goes on from JARHVA010000969.1 coordinate 1,687,839, forward strand.
ACTATTCTAAGCCAATACATTTTTGATTTTTCACACATCTTGGAAATTTATATGGAATCTACAAATTTATATAGACTCTAAAAATTTCTATGGACTCTACAGGCATTTCTATAGACTCTACAGGTTTTTTACAAACTCTGCAGGTCCATTTATACAGACTCTATAGGAGAAATTTCTATGGACTCTACAAAGAAGTTTTCTACAGACTCTATAGGTAGAGATGACTTCCTGACACTTAGGTACAAAAAATGGACCATTCCAAGTGCCCTTGTAGAGGGTAGTTCTAGACTCAAGAGCCCTTGTGGAGGGAAGGGAACACTTTTACAAAGAGGCCACAGAGAAAAGCCCAAAAGGTAAGTTTCTTTCAGAAATTTGTTTAAGGCAAAGGAATTACCCTTCGGAAGGGTCATTTCTAATTTTCCTGAAGGGCACATTTCAAAGGCAGTCGAGAGAAAAGACAAGGGCATAATTCCTTCAGAATTTTTGTCTGAAGGAATTCCTTCAGACAAAAAGTCTGAAGGAATTCAGAAGGGCTACGAACAACAACCCCATGGAAAAAGACAAAAGCAAGAAGTGATTTCTTTCAGACTTTTTGTCTGAAGGAATTCCTTCAGACAAAATGTTTGAATAAATTTGAAAAATCCACAACGAGAAGCCCTAAAGAAATTTTGAAGGCCAAAGACAAAGTGGTCGAAACAATTCTTGCAGACTTTTTGTCTGTAGGAAAAGTGGCTGAATGAAAAGAGCCACAGGTAAAAAACCCAAAGAAAGTCTTTGAAGGAACTCAATGACCCACCAAAAAGATAGCCCTAAGGGTTGAAGGAGCTAGAAAGAGATAAAACTAGGAAGAAAAAAAGTGCAGAAGCAGACAAACAGTCTAGGTGGCAAAGAAGAGGTGTCAACTCATGGAGTTATTCTTGTAGTTGGAATAGTGCTTGCCAAGTGGTCATCAAATGGTGCAAACAGTAAGTGGTGTAGATTTTTTTCTTCATTTTGCATTTATAAGCAAAAAAAGCACATGAATATCTAGAAGGAGTAGTCTTGTCTGTAAAAAAGAGGATTGGCCCATGCTTTCACATTAATGTTTGAATGCCAAAGTCAAGACTAGCAATTACACAACATGGTCCCAGTAGGCCTCTTCTAGAAGGATGACATTAGCAATATTGATTTCCTCTTCACAATGCTCACAAATGCACATGGTCTAGCTTGTCAAGAGCACCAAAGTATTTTCCAAAGTGGCACCTTTACTTCTTCTCCTCTTTCTATATATTGTAAAACTTCTCATTTTGAGAAGGAGGATATCTTAGCCCATAAGGCAAAGCTCTACACAAAAATCTCTCAGGCTTGTAAGGCAGAACTCTACTAGATTTTACCTTGAATCAAGACTTAGGATTTTACCTCAATTTGGACTTGCACTCATACATATGTCTATGTTTTCTTTTTGTGTTAAGTCATTTTCTTTTATTATTTTCACAAATCAATTCTAGCATGTCTAGTGCATTGTGAAGTTTCTTCTTCTACAGGTCTGCCAGAAGTGTCTACAGAAGGAATATAGGTGCATGTGAATAGGCTACCAAAGTCTATCTCAGAACACCTTTGATAGTTCTTCCTCCCTATATCTCTACAAACACCTGACTCACTGATACAGAAGAGTTCCCACATTAAGAAGTGTATGATGGCTTCTTCTTGGTGAAAAGTGTATGTTTGGGCTGAGTAGATCAACCTTTTTTGGTGTATCACCTTTTATCTTAGGTTTAGGTTCTATTTTCAGAATCCTTCTCCCTTTTCATCCCCCCTTTTCCATTTATTTGTTAGCAGTAGGGAATCTAGGGCCTAAAAGATACATCAAAGGGAGCTAGCCCTTATCTAGAGACTCTCCCCCCAGCTTCACCAGTCCCACAGGTGAGAGGGGAGTTTCCATTATTGCATGTGGAAGGCAGGAGCTCAGCCTCCTATCTAGGGTGCAATCCACTACATCAACAGTTATATTTATTACTATTGGAAAAGTAATTTGAGTTTCTAGTCTTAAACTAGTTTAAGTATTTAAAAATAAACTTGAGTGATGGAAATTGATAAATCTTATAGGTTTAAAGAATAAAGTTGACTTGGCCCAAATTGGTCATCTTTCCCAAATTCATATTGTGCATCATTACATAATGATTTTTTTATTGCCTAGTTCTTAAGGATATAAAAATGAAATAGTGTCTAAGTCTCATGATTGATAAGTAAAATTTAACTTAGGGAAAAAAGGTAATGTTGGAAAAGTCATGTGATCTTATTACATCATTATGTTAGAGTTGACTCTCAATATTATTTGAATGACATAATAGTTTGATTAGGGTTTATGTGGTGAAAATTATTATGAATAATTTATTTTTTAAAGTCATTTTTTATGTACTATAGACTGGGAAGTTAGAGAAATAGGGATAAAAGTTAGGGTTTATTGTGGTGGCCATGGGAAATGTGGAGGATTTTTGAGTACCACTACTATAAGTTTATTTATGTGATGGTAGTGGAATGGAGGAAGTTGAGAATGTAATGGAGGATTATGGAAACTAGATAGTTTGATTAGAAAGAATGAAAAATTGGTAGAAAAGGAAATGAAATGAGAGAATATAACCATGAGCACTTCATTATTGTTACAAGTAAGTCTATTTTTTATGGTTATATTTCTTGTATATTTTCCAATGTGGTTATTTTTTAGAAACCTAAGGTGGATGAGTAAGTTGAAATATTTTTTTTTCCTTCTCTAGAACCTCCACATCACCCTATAAGTGGTTTTAAGAACATAATTTCTATACTAAGTTAGATTGAACTAGAATGTTATGTGAATGAATAATGTGGTTGCTCATTTGTAAAACCCTGATGGGTTTGGTTGACTTAAATGTATCTCCATCTTTGGATGACATATAGACATAGTGAATGTGATTTTTTTTAAAAATGTTTAATTTGAATTAGAATATTTTTAAATAATATTTCATTTGATTTAGCAACCTAATTTTTAACATGGACATTTCGTTATAATCCTATCTTGAAATGTTGCTTTGTTTTCTATGTTTTTGTTGTGTTTTGCCCTTGTTTGAAACCAATAGTGGTGGAATGGATCTCTATAAACCTTTGTTTTTCAATTTTATTTTATGATTATAATCATTTATTCAGTGCCTCGTTCTAATCTCATACTAATAGTTTGGGTGGGTAGGCATACCATTGAATGGTTGGGCTTAAGTTTAACATTAGTTTTGGTTGTCTTGAAGAGATTTATTATGTGGAGGATTCCTTGTCAACTATGAAATAATTATTCATGTGCTAATGAATTTTGGAGGCACTTATAAAGTTGATGTTTTTGAAGGAAATTTGTATTTTTTTTTAAGTAAGGCATTGAATCAAGGCATCCTTTTTTAGCCATGATTAGTAATGACCCTATTATAATTGTTGCTTGTATCAAGCCAAACCTGCACTAGGGTAGTCATATAATGTTATTTTTGGTCATATTCTTGTATATATGAACATAAAATTATTTATTAAGTGAATTTTTAAGGTAATATAAAAAAGGTATATATGCACACAAACTTGTTTTGTATTTATTTTTATGTTTTAATAAATTGTAAACTCTTGACCTTGGTATGAAAAGTATTAATAAATATTATGTTAGTTGTTTGTAATATTTTTTGTGTATTTGGTTTAAAATCATAGCAATAATTTATTATTCATTTGATAGGAATTTATTAGCATGAGTTTAAATGGATTGATGTAGTTGATTGTTTGTTTAAAGCATGAGCAAATAGTTTTAAGTCTTCATGCACATTTAGACTTATTGTTCCTATGTTGACATTGCATGAGGAAATATTAAGGATGGGTGTTTTATGACACCTTCTAATCTAGAAGTTTCATGAAGATATACTGTGGTTTTTTTTGTAGCTTGTTAGAAAGTATCAGTTTATTTTAGAGCTACAGTTTTATAGAGGCATCACTTGAAATGTTAAATGTTAGATAAATTTTTCATAATGATATATTTATTGAATTTTGTCATGTTCCTTGATTCTTACTATGTAAATTCATACTATAATCAAGTATTTACTAATATACTATGTGATGAGATAAGTAGATGCATCTTCATTATTATTATTTTATGAGAGTTAGTATTCATTGATTAGAAAATTTGAAGTTTAAAATTAATTTGAATGTGAATAAATAGATAATATAAGTTTGGAACAAATTTTTATTGACTGTTTATCTTGGTACTATAGGATATAAATAAGTAATGTTTTTATTTTGTATGATTGTGTTTGTTGATTCTACCCTAACAAAAATTTATAACATATTTTGCATTACCATGATATAATATAGAGTATGTTGAATTTGCATTGTTAGTTTAAAGTATTGCTTGAATTATATAATATCAAAACATATTGGTTTGACATCCCATACATTAACTTAGATTTACTAAAGTTATTACTAAGATATGATATAATTAATAAATTGTGTGATCATTCTTGCTTATTGTTATAACTTTTTGTTAAGCTTAAAATACTTTTATTGTGAATTAAGTTCTCACTTGAAGACCATATTAAAATGGAAATATGAGTTTATATATTTTTTAAATTGGGTTTGATAAAATGTTTGGACTCATGTAAAGTATATAATTATTTATTGAAATGTCTATTCTTTTAATTAAGTCTTACCTTAGTAGTAAATTTTGTTATTGGTTTCTTAATGAAATAGATGTGGTTTATGATGGAAAACATGGTTTTATGTTTATAAGTGTTAAATAATAATGTAAAATTTGGGTTTCCTTTATATCATTGTAGGTTATGTTTTCTCATTTCTAGTAAAGTCTTAGGAGTTAGTAAATTTTGTATTATTCTAAATTCTAACTAAATTTTTTGTGTTACTCATTTTTGGAAGTTTATGTAAACATGATTAGAAGGATAATGATGCTAATTGTGTTGATTTTTAGTGAAATGAAATTGATAATTATTTTAGTTTACTTTATAAGTGAAGGATATTGTAGGTAAGTGTTGAATAAACTATGTTTACCATAGCTTATTTAAGTCTATCACATTGGACTATAAACCTTAGTATCAAGATGATTAGTGAAATGATTTGACATAGTTTACAATTGATAAGGACACATGGGACACTTGTCATCAATAACCTTAAATGGGTGGTTGGTAAAATATTTATAAGTATTAAATGAATTTAGATATGCACTAATTATTTTTTTGATTTGTTAACTCGATTGACATGTTAATTATATAACTTAGGGTTTGCATCACAATCACCATGATATTAAGTTTAAAAGAGAAGCTAAGTCTTTATCAATTATTTATTATATTTAATTTGACTATTTGTTAAGTCTTAATGAATTGGTGAACTATTTAGTTATTTTCATTTTCACTTAATTTCCTTTTGTAAATAATTATTGTTGATAAATATACTTTTGAGTAAGTGATGAATGTGGAACTATATTCAAGGTAGTCTATGACTAGTAGATCTCATGAATGGACCATTTTATGTTGCCATGAACTACTAGTAAACTAATGGGTATGGATTTATAATAAATTCTAGTATATGTTTAAAAATTATACTTATGATGGATGTAATTAACCACTTGAATTATTTTTTTACATCAACTCATATGAGATGTGAATGAAAAATAAGACGTGATGAATTAATGTTTTTATTATTTGGTATAAGTAACTAAATTAATTTATTTGATTCAATATTATTTAGAATATAGTACTTGGTTTCATCATGATTCAATGCTTAAGGAAATTGTTAGCTAATGGAAACCATACCATTTCTTAATATTTTACTATTAAGGGATTGAAATATGAAATCATAAATTTAGAGATCAATAAGTTGTAAGCAGTGTGGTCTATGATTGATTTGGATGGGAAAATGATATTATGGGGTAATTTGTCTAAAGGAGACCATAGGCCTAATTATTATCTCTAGTAATGTCTAAGATTTATATGAAATACTCCCAATCATTACTTTAAGATTATTTTAATTTAGTGTGGAATCAATTTGATCAATGTATCTCTTAGAAATATGTAAGTTCACTATTAAGGTTATACTAACGAGGTAAATATATGTTATATGAATTATAAAATACTATATAATATAACCTCGTTATGATTGTGTGTGTTTTAGAAACATATCTTGAAATAATATTCTTCCCTTCATAACTAAGTAGTGATAAACCCAACTAAACACTAGATTTATGTCATGTACCTTTAATAGTTGGTAGACAAATCTATTTTCAATATGAGCATTATATTTTTACATTTTTATATTGTATAGGTTAAATTATTACGAATTTAAGGTGATTAACTACATATTGAAAAAAAAACGTGAGGTTTTTGTTTAAACTTGATGTTAATCACATAACTTAGAAGTGGGTAAACATTCATATGGTTACTACGAGAAGGTTTTAGTAATAATTTACATGTATTTCATTTAAATTTATGGTATTGGTTAGGAATTCATAAATATTGGTGTTATAAATTAATATCATGACTCTAAAAATATATGAAAAAATGGCTAATTTTTGGGGATCATGATAGTGGTATTAGAGCCTAGTTCACCTCTAGGGGACTCTGGGTAACTATTGGGATGAACATGTGTTGGTGTTTTGAAGGATGGTGAGGACATGGGTCAATAGGGTAAGTATAAATGCCTAATACAATGTTGTTTACAACCATGGACTAGATTTTCATGATGGAAATGATGTTGGAAATGACCATAGACAAATAATATTGATTGTAATAACAATGTTTTTGATAATGCCAATAATGATGAAGTTGGTCACAATGTTGTCTTGGATGACATTATGGGTGCAATTCATAGAATATAAGTACATATAATAATATGACCAAAGGTTTTTCCACTTGGAAAATATTCAATAAATATGTAAGAGGAGGAAGGAATGAGTAAAGGGGTGAGAAACCAAGAAAACATGATGTTGTTGATCCTATCATTAAGGAGATTAATAAACTCCCACATCATACCTGTTTTGGTGGTAAATATCAATAAAATGTAGAGGTATGTTTATTAAACATGTATAAATAATATATTATATATAATATGGGATCTATTATCAAGGCATGTATATGAGTCTACTAGTTAGTAGCTAATTTTTTGTTGTGGTAGAACAACTTAAGTTATCTCAATGGATATGACCCAATAGTTGTTTCTTGGGAGAAATTTGAGAGGAATTTTAGGAAGAGATTCTTGAATTTAAAATTCAAGGAAAAAAATATTACATAATTTCAAATGTTAAAGCAAGGAATTATGACTATTGAGGAATATGAGAACAAGTTTCTCAGCCTCCTATGTTATGTAAATTGCATGCATGCTAATAAAAAAAGGTACCTAAGTTTATTTTAGTTTTTCATGACATGTTGATAAATTATGTGAACATGACAAACCCACACACCCTAGATGTTCTCATCTAATCTCCACATCATGTAAAATAAAAATAAGTCTTGACAAAAGACAATGAAAGAATATCAAAAAAACAAACTATAACCTAAGCCTAAATCATCAATTCCATCACTAAGTAAAAAATTTAGGAAAACTAATCATAAGAAATATTATATGAATAATAAAAATAATATTATAAATTTTCAAAGGGAAAACATAGGGTATAAGCCTCATAGTTAAAAAAATAATGGGAAACACAATCTACAGTAAGATAGCTTATACAACCCTCTCACAAGCCAATACTGTGTTTTTGCCTCCATGAGCTAATTTTGTGTTTTTTATAATGTAGTGATAGTAATTATCTAAGTATTATCTTCAAATAAAATTTAATTAACTAGAAAATCATCGGGTGTATGTTGTTATAAATAACAAAAATTTAGACCTACAATCTCACTGATTAAGACTAAAAGTATAATTTTAAATTTTCATTGTCTATTTTAATTTATTATAGTGAAATTAATAGGTTAATTTCAATTTTAATTTATTAAAACTAAAAAATTTAACCTTATATATTAAGATAAGGATGAGAGGTAGAGTATGGCATGGGAAAAAGAGTGGTTGTTTTGTAATGTTTATAATAGATTGGACTTGATCTTGGGGCATTTAAGACCTAAGTAAACCTATTTTTGACACCATTAGACATGAATTATATATAATAGCATCAAGTGATGATTGAATATTTAAAAAAAAAGTGTAATGCTTTGATTATATTCAAAACCTAGTGGATATCCAAGGTGTCCTAAAACCCTCAACCAAAAATATTATTTTAGTCCTGCAGCTGAAAATAGTATTTCATAAGGGATACAATTTTTTTTTATTGTTTAAAAAATCTATATGGAAATGAAAATTTCTCTAAAATACTACCATATCTCATGATAATTCAAGGATATTTCCCAAAGAGCTTCTAGGTTTGCCTGCTAGGAGAAATTTTGATTTTTCATTAATATTGACCAGGTAGTACACCTACATCTATAGATTCATATAGGATAAACATGATAGATCCATGGGAAATTAAATTAAAACTACAAGAGAATATGTAAATGGAATTATTAAGCCATGTTTACACCTTGGGGATCCTCAATTTTTTTTGTCAAGAAGAAGGATGATACCTTGAGACTTTGCATTAACTATCACATGTTGAATAAAGTCACCATCGATAATAAGTACCTTGTTCCTAAAATTGGTTATCTATTTGATCAAATAAAGGGTGTATCTATGTTTTCCAAAAAATACTTTCAATCAGATTATCACCAACTCCACATTGAATATGAGGATATTTATAATACAATAGTTATAACAAGGTAAGAACATTATGAGTTCATTTTTATGCTTTTTGGTCTAATGAATGCACTTGTTACATTCATGAAATTAATTAATAGTGTATTCAGGGATTTTTTAAATCAAATTTTCTATGTTTTCTCTATGATATCAAAATTTATTCTAATAATGAAGTGGAATATGAGCAACACTTGAGCTTCATCCTACAAAGGCTAAGATAATATAAGTTGTATGGTAAGTTTTCCAAATGTTATTTTTACCAAAGTAAAATATACCATTTGGGACATGTCAGATAAAAAAGGCCTTGGAATTGATCCTAAAAAATTATAGCTATTAGTGAGTGTTGGAGAGCAATATTTATTCATGTTAATTTAGGTTAATCCTAAGTCTATTTTAGTTGTGCTTTTCTTATTATAATAAACTCATGTATCCCTTATTTTTGAGGTGTCACACATATTTTTTCCTTTTGTAAGGAATCTTTAAGTTACATTCACACGTAACTCCCTCCACACTTAGGACACATATCCCCTTCACCTTATGGGTAATAAGGATATTTGGCACACAAGAGAATGTTGTGTAAGTAAATCCTCTTTTTTTCTATCTCTACTTATTGAGCTCTCTCCTTTCTCATTATACACACTAGACAACACTAGTTTATATTGATATTTATCTTTTAAGGATCATGGTTCATCTCTCTTCTATATTCTCTTTTCTTCCATTAAGATTTTACTTAGATAATTTTGATTTTCAAGCTTTCTTAATACACATGGTATTTTTTTTACCGGTTTCCCCACTTGACAAATATTATCTCTTGTGTTCTCTTATGGCTTGTTATTGAGGTAATAGTTTTTCATTTACACATTCATTTTTTGAATTTTTAATGTTATGTTATTGATCTTGACATAATTCCTAGCATGGTATTCAAGCATGCATTTTTTAAACATTGATATTTGAGTATGTGCAGGTACTTGGGTGGAGAAAAAAAATATTTTGACCCTTTTTTTGTAAGGTGTCAAACCCCTGTAAATATGTTGTGTCTTAAGTTATTTATCCTAACCCTTTACTTGTTTTGATATGATTTTATTGCATTAAAATCAGACAAATATTTTTTCCCTTAAAAATCTGATTATTAAAATAATTGTCTATTTTTATTTACATTATAGTTTTAAAAAAAAAGTTTAATGGGTTTTTTTTTCATTTTAACCTAAGATTTTAAAAAATTACAAACCCAAATTATGGTTTGAAATATATCATTAAAAAAGTAACTTCTACATTTTAAAAAAAGAATGGTTCTTTCTAATTTCATTGTGTAAAATAAAAAATAATATTTTGAATTTATTTACACTTCTACATGGTAAAATATTAAAATTATATATTATTTAAGTTTTTAAAATATTTTTATTTTAAGTTTTAATTATTAATTTAAGTTATAATAATCAAAGTCTTTCTCAAAGTGTTTTTTAAAAATAAACTTTATCATATTATTGAGATATTATGTGCTATTTTTTATTACTTGGTATAACATTTAATTTTAAAATTAGTTCTTAATGTTTTTATAAATTAATTAATCCATTACATATTTATAAATCGAATATTTTTTTAGAAAATAACTTTTAAATTGACCTTGTTTTTAGCAATTTAAAATTATCCATGATCTTAAATGCCAAATTTCATGTGAAAAATGACTATTAATTCTTTAAAATCATCATATAATGATAAATTGAAAAATATGAAAACCCATTTTAAATACAACATCAACAATATGCATAATGTAATTAATGTGCTTAATTAAAAACTTAATATTTTGACCTTAATAACACCTCTAATGTTAAATGTGTTTATAGTGAAACTTGTAATTATTTTCACATTTATTATTGTAAAAATGGATTAAAAATAAAAAATAAAATGGATTATAATGGCAATTATTTTGATTCATGTACTCAATGGGTTATAATAGAGGTAGTCTTGAAAAATGTGAAAACTATATATTTGAGCCTATTTTGCTTAAATAGAATGCAAATTATATATGGATTAGTTTTAATGATTTTAATGATAATTTAATGTCATACTGTTCCCATCAATGAAAGATATTTCACAATAGTTATTTTGAATCTAATAATACTTCTATTGGTTATAATGCTTGCCATGCTCATAATTTGGTCAAAAATGGTGAACTTTGTGAGCATTGTGGTAAACATGGGTATCATATTTACAAATGTTAGAAATTTAATCCATGTAAATCTTATGATAAAATAACTCATGAAATTTTTTATTTTTATAAAACTAATAAAACACCTCACTCAAATGATAAACTAATTTGTATCCCTAAAGCTATAGTATCTTCTTGAGACTTTGATGTGCATTATTTTGATAATTCCTCAATTTATTCAATAATGATATCTTTTACAAAAAGAAACACTTTTTATTTGTCTCCTTTTAAATAATTTTAAAAATCATTTTTATGCATTCCTTTTATTTTTTATTACTTCTCGTAAGTTGCCAAGGAAATTTGCTTTGAGACTAACTTTTAATTTTCTATGCAGGATTCTATACTTTATTTTGGATGTTGTATTTTACTCCTTTTGACATTATTTATATATAATTTTACTACTTTAATTCTATGTAGATCATATTTATGAATTTTTAGTTTAGTTAACATGAAATATTAGGGCATGCTTTAAATTTCTAGGTATTATTGATCTTTTTTCCATCTCCTTAATTTTTTGTCTTTGTTATAATGCGGATCAACCATTATTGTCTAAAGAGGATTATTATAGATTTTCAATGATCACATATTCAAATTTTAAATATTATTGGAGACACATTCTCTTCTTATTTCTTCTCTCAAAACAATTTAATTCTTCTCAAATAAAGTTCCATTAAGGGGGAGAATTATGTAATGTCATCTCCCTTATCTTTATTTAAGATTTTCTCAACTTTTATATTGAAAAAACAAATCTTAAGGGAGAATGTTAGAGATTAATATTTATTTAGGTTAAATTATGGTAATCATAATTTTATTTTAACTATGCATTTTTTATTATAATAAATTCACTTATCCTATATTTATTAGGTGTGACACCTCTTTTATCCTCTGGTAGGGAACCTTGGAGTCACATTCACATGTAACTCCCCTCACACTTTTCACACACATCCTCATTATCTTAAGGGACTATAAATATTTAGAACACATAAGAGTGTTTTACAAGTAACTCTTATTTTATTTTATCTCTATTTATTGAGATCTCTCATATCTCATTCTACACACTAGACATCTCTAGTTTAATTTGAGATTTATCTCTTTTGGTTTGAGTCCCATCTATTTTATCTATTTTATTTTCTTCTGTTGAGTTTTTACTTGGATAATTTTACTTTTCAATATTTCTTAATACACATGGATTTTTATTACATTTAATGGTTCCCCCACTTGAAAAATCTTATCACTTGCATTCTATTATGGCTTGCTATCAAGTTAATATCACTTTATTATGCATTCATTATTTCATGTTCTCAATGTTTTTTTATTAATCTTGACGTAATTTGTAACAATGAGTGTCATGATCCTAAACATTTTCATGAAGTTCACAATTTCATGGCACTTTTTGGTTACTATCATAGGTTCATAAAGGAAATTTCAAGGGTTAACAGACCTATTACCTATCTATAAATTAAGGGAAATAAATTTAACTAGAATCCTCAATGTGAATCAACTTTTTAAAAACTAAACTAGTTATTAAATTTTCTTCATATCCTTTTTATTCCATATCCAATAGAAATTTAAATATTTGGGTTGATGCTTGTAGAGTGGGTATTGGATTTGGTTTAACCCAAGATGGCAAATTAAATGTCTATGAGTCTAGAAAACTCAAAAATCATGAGAAAAATTATCCAAATCATAATCTTGAAATCACAACTATGGTTTACACATGGAAACACTTTTTTATTGATAAGTATTTTAAGGTAAAATGTATTATTTCAACTTAGTGCGTATGTTTAGTTAAGATGAGTTGAATGCAAGGAATTAAAGATGGTTAGAATTTATCAACAATTTTGATACTGATACTACTTATATTAAAGGTAAACAAAATAGACTAGATGATTCTCTTAGTATAAGGACTTATCTTTGTATAATTTCTATTATGAGGTCAAATTTTAAAATTTATATTTTAAATCAATAGCTCATTGATCTTGAATGTAAATTTTTTTTGTTGATTTAAATAATCGAACAATAAATAATGTTATCATTAACTTTTCCTTTGACTTATATGAATTTCTGAGCCACCAAGGTAGAATTTATGTTTTTAATTTTGGAAATTTGATGGAATAAGTGTTGAAATAAGTGCATACTAAACCTTATTTCACTTATTTAGGTGTCATAAAAATGATACAAAGTTATATTTTCAACTTGGTTTAAAGTAAGAAGTGGTTGTTTATGTAACATTTTTTCTAAAATGTCAATGAGTTAAAGTTGAGCATTGTTATCCAAATAATTTGTTGTACAAACATGTTATTGTATAAAAAAATGGTTATTAATTTTAATAGATTTTATATCAAGACTATCTTAAGCTATAGGATAGGAATGATTTAATTTTAGTTTTAATTAACAAGCTAAGGTTTATCACTAAATTATAGGAAATACTACCAATGATACCTCCACTCTTGCTATGAAGTGTGTGAAGGAAATTATTTACCTTCATGGTGTTATTGAGTGATTATCTCTGATAGAGATAAGTTTTTCACTTCTATATTATGACATATGCATCCATAGCAACCAATACACTATTAATGCAAAGAGAAAGGTAGGACATGACTTCCTAACATATATTCTAGTAGACCTTGATAAATGCATTTGGAACAAAGTTAAATTTTAGTTCAAATTATCATCATGAAATTTATTGTCAAACTAAAAGGCTAAATCAAATGGTGGAAGATATGTTAATGATATATGTGATAGACTAGTAGTCTAAATGGGACAATTGTCTCCATTTGGTTGAATTGGAATAAAATATTAACATCATAATATCATTAAAAAGGCACATTTAAAATATTTGTATGGGTAAAAGTGCACAACTCCTCTTGGTTTGGATGGTTTTTAAAATCATGTATTTACATTTCTTGATACTTTACAATAATATAACTAGTAAATGGATTTGATTCACTAAAGTATGAAATATCACCAAGATAACTTTAAGTGTTCGACAAGTTATTTTTTAGAGCAAGACCCCAAAAAAGTAATATCAAGTTTGGTAAGGTATCCAAACTAGCTCCATATTTTTTAGTGCATCTGACATCATGGAAAAGATCAGCCATGTTGCCTAACACCTAGCTCTCCATCCTTCTTTGTATAGAATACATGATGTGTTTAATGTGTCTCTTCTAATAAAATGAGTTTTTGATCCATCTCATATTTTATATTATAATAACCTCTAGGTTATGAATAAGGAGATGTTCAATTGGACCCCATCAGGATCTTAGCTCATCACAATGTTAATCTATGAAATGAAACTATACAACAATTATTGGTTTAATGGGAACAACTAAGTCAGAAAAGTGCCACCTATAAGCATGAAAATTATTTTAGGTGGCACTATCCTCACCTATTTGTTTAGGCCTCAAGATGGTGATTTCCTTTAAGGGGGAGGGGTGGATGTCATATCCCACCTAAACATGTAATAATAATGTGTTTTTTTATACTGACATGATGAGACATTTTAAAATATTTAGACATTTAATGTTTATTTCATGATTTTATTATATCTCAGTTATATATGTAAAAATATACTTTTGTTTAGTATTTTTTACTATTTAAAATTTATTTTTAAACTAGTATTATGGATGTCCTTTGATGAATTCAGGTAACATTCATGTAATTTGAGATAGGTTTGGACCTAAATTC